>JAAGAY010002552.1:0-28812 GCA_011801015.1 Ardeotis arabs
AATGAAGCTGGGGAGCCTCTGAGGCCAGTTGTGCGGTTGTGTAACACGCAGGCTGACAGAAGTGACCTTGGGAAGTTCGCTGCAAAGCAAATGTGCCTTTGGTCTCATTTTGCCTGAAAATGGGAGATGAGTTAGGAAATCCAGCAAACTGATTGCATCTTTTTACCAAATGTTTTCTGTTACATGCAATAGGCGTGAGCAGTACTTGTTACACCTCCTTTCCTCTCCTCACTACATTGTGGCTGTTTGTTAGAGAGTTTGTCCCTGTTCCTCAGTGTTCATTTAAGAAGTACAGCAGACTGTGGAAAAAAGTTTTGTTCGTAGAGCTCATTTTCTTAGTACCAGCTCGTGAATACTGAGGGTTATATATGTGCCACCCTTGTAGGTTTGGAAAGAGATAAGTTTGATAACAAGACGGTCACCTTTGAAGAGCACATTAAAGAAGAGCACAATATGTGGCACTATTTGTGCTTCATTGTGTTGGTGAAAGTGAAAGACTCCACAGAATACACAGGACCAGAAAGTTACGTGGCAGAAATGATCAAGGTGAGTTTGGAGTTCTGCTTTTTTTTTTTTTTTTCCCCTAGATCTACTGGCATGTTTGGTAAATACACTGTTCTGTATTTTATTTATTCTGTAAGCAAAAACTTGCAGTCAGACTTTAGCTACAGTAATAGGCTTAGTCCAATACCTTCACTTTTGGAAGCACCTTCTAAAGATAATAAACTTAAGATGTCCTTGGCCAGCTCACTCGGGAAGCCATTACGTTGATGGCAGCACGTTGCAGCGGCTGGTGCAGGCAGGGGCAGCCGTGGAGTCAACGCGTGCTGCAGCCCCGCAGGCACGCGGCGATTTGCGGCTGCGTGCCTGCAGCTGCCCAGCCTCCAGAACGGTCCCAGGCGTACGCTGAAGGAGGTGACGGCTGGGCAGCCTCCGTGGGTTTAAAGCAGGTGAAGAGAAGCTCTTCTATTTTCAACACTGATGTTAAGGGAGAATATTTCCAAGCTGGTGGAAGTATCTGAAGTAGAACACACAGGTTATAACCTGGCCCAGTGTAAATGTCGTAAACTGGCTTGTAGGTTCTGTTGTCGTATGATTTTAGCTTGTTATTGTAAAAAAACCTAACATTAATACCTACTCAATTGTAAGGCCTTTCAATGGGAGAATGAAAAGCCTCGTCTCTGCCAAGCTGCAGGTTCAGAGCTCCTGGAATTAGATCCTAAACCCCAGTTACTAACTTGAGTGTCTTCTGGCTGGTTAGCAAGAGCTGCTTCTGATTTATAACACTTCAATTAGTTACTTCTTTTTTTGTCTTCAGACGAATAAATAGCTTTTCTTATTTGTCTGTTTATTTGCTGGGGGGGTACAACCTGCCTTTAAGCGGGTGATTTGTCGTGGCCGGGTCAGAATGTAAATCCCCCCCCCAGAGCTCTGAGAGGTGAAACGTGTTACTTGAGGGTCACTGCGGTGTACGTCCTAGCGCTGGATTTCTGCCTCTGTAATGAGGGCTTAAGGAAGTCTTGTGAGCAGTCACCTGACAGAGGATTAGCGCAGTGAGATAACTCCGTGCATCGCTGCTGCTTTCCAGCCTGGCTGATTATATCGCTCCCTTCATTTCTTCTGCTGCAGCAAGCATCACTTCAGGGGGAAGCTCTGCACTCTTTAAAACCTTTCTGCTTGTAAAAGATGATTTTGTGTTAAAACTAGTTTAAAAAAAAAAAAGTTTCAATTAACAAGTCATTATTTCAGATTAACAGTTCAAAGTGGGTAAGACCCAAAAGCCAGTCACTGAATATGCTTGCAATAAACGCAAAAACTGGAGAGCTCTTGTCGGGATTCCCATCCACAGAATGTCATCAACGGCTAATTACTGTGTGTTGAATGGGAATATGGGTAAATGATGCACAGACCCAGCAGTGTTATGTAACTGTTATGCTCTAGGCAGAGCTTTGGAGTATGTCTGGTGGTTGGTGGGGTTTTTGCGTTTCATGAGCCGGTTTTAAATGGAGACCGAACAGCAGGGTCTCGCTGCGATGCTGTTGAAGGTGCAGTGTAACCGTATGAGCCATGGCGTGGGACGTGCATTTGCTTTGCGCATCCGTGGTCTGCCACAGCACAGGCGTGTGTCAGCGGTTCCGAAGATTCTGATTCCCCTCTTGGAGGTGATGGTTTATTTTGTGTTTGTACGGGGGGGAACGGGAACCTGTGTTCGCTTCATGTCCACAGCTAGCAGATCCTGCTGGAAAGCCTACTCATGGCATGGTTAGACTGAAAAGGAATGTTCTCCCCACGTCTTCAGACTGAAGGTGGCACTGTAGCATCTTTGATGACGGCAAAGATGGGGCATGTCTCTTCCATGGGCTGTTCTGTGGTACCATTGTTCAGCTGCAAGCTATACCCATTTTCACCATGGAGGGTAGGAAGCGTGATCTGCTCCCGGTCAGACTGTGGTGACAGGTACACCTTCACCTCTGCTCCCACTCCCAACAGAATATCTTTAGAATCTCTTGGATTTCTGCCTTGTGGCAATAAAGGAAAAAAAACAAATTGTTAAAATTGCCTCTACTGTTCAATATTTGTGGGTTGTTCCAACACCACAGAACAGTTTAAAAAAAAAAAACAAACCAAAAACTAACAAAAAAACCCCAAATTTAGGACACTAAAATTGTATTCACCATCAACTTGTGAGTTGCAGCCAGTGCTGCTTATGCAGTGCTTTAAAGATATTTTGAGCACTGTGGTGTCAAAAGAATCCTGGACAGTTTCACTTTTGCTGGTTAGTGAATATTCAGAAGCTTTAAGAGGGATCTTGAATTTTGAGGTTTTCTTCTCTAAAAATAACGTGTGCAGAAAGGCAGTTTTGAGGTTATCACTGTACTGGAGATGGAGAGCTGAATCTTGCCCCTAAGATCCATCTTGTAGCCTGCAGGAATCTGACCCAACACAACAAGAAATTGTAGCCTGGAAAAATCAATGGTTAACTACAACTCGTTAGTCAATTTTCTGTTTCTTCATGGACAGAAGCTCATGAAGTTAAAGCACAGCATGCAGAAAGAGTCAACAGTTAAACCTGGAAACAGAGTTTAAAGTTTAGAGGTGTTTTGAACACTGCAAGCCTGATCAAAATAACAATTAAAACAAAAAGTGATCTGAATGGCTGGAGCGGTGCAAGGGGGGGAATGGGGCCACTGGTTGTGTTTGGGGTGGGAGCTGAGCTTGCGCGCACACCCGCGCTGCTGTGGTGACTCATCCGCTGCCCTGCTGTCCTTACCGGCACCGGCGGGGCCGATAACACCTGCGTTTCGGGAGGTGGCAAACAGGAGCTTGGTGTGAAGGAGCTGACCTTCGAAATGCATCCTGAGGCACCTCCCAATGACCATTTAATGGCACAGAAAGTGCTGTCGGATGTGAGGAAACATCTACTGGTAAGAGATGGTCTTTGGTGGTGTTGAGAAAGCCCTCCTGATGACTGAACTTCTGCTCGTCTGGCTGACGCGCTGCAGATGTGCACTGAGGATAGCGAGGCTTCCGGGTGGGTCCGTGTCTCCCGAGAAGTGTTTGTCTGGAAGCATGCTACTGGTGCTGCAGAGCTGGTAGCCCAGCGCCTCCCGGTTTCCCAGGAACAAAGGCACACATGTTCAGCTGCTGCCTGGCTTTGTAGTCACCCGGGAAGATCAGGTGATGGCTGAATAACACCAAGTGTGTAGGCGGTGGGGGGATCCACTTATCGCCTTGGCCAGACGTTGACATCCCCACCCTGATGACTAATGTGAACTCGGTTGCAACTCCCTGCGGATTAGTTCATTTAAATGTCTTATCTGCCCGTCCTGTCTTGAGAATTTCTTCTGAAGTTCGCGGGGTTTGCCTGCAGTGGCTGCAGCAGCCTCGCTCGCGGCGGCCCCGTCTGTACGGCTCTCGCTGGAGCCTTGGCTGAGGTCTGCTGCGAACAGCTGTGCGCAGGCATTTCGAATATGGCAAAAATCCTTACGCCGAAAGCTTGGTACGAAGAAAACCACGTGTACGCTTCAGTTTTCTCTGCGTTCGTAAGCGGCTGTGCAGGCAGCTGCGGCGCGCCGTCGCTTGCGCGGACGCAGATTTGCATGCACAATTCTTGCGTACCCCAGCGCGGGGATTTGCATGCACACCTTCACATCAGCCCTGGATCAGCGTGGGCAAGGGCTGCGTGCCTCCAAGTGATTTTCTGCGCAGATGTGCATATTGAAAAATAAAGGCTCGTTTGGAAGGGTTCTTAGCGCAAAGCTTCCGAACTGGCTCTTGCAGCTCCCACAGGTTTTTAATCTGGAGTTGCACCAAGCAGGAAACGTTTGTTTTTATTACAAAAGCCAGGTAGGGACGTGTGAGGGATTGCCCAAGCATCTGGATTGTCCAGATGGAGAGCGCTGGGGCCTGAATCTTCAGCTGGGTTGTGGTGGTGTTTGCAAATGCACCGGTTACAGACAGAGTGATGATGCAGACAGCCTGAAAGGGATTTGGCATGGAAACGAAGGCTGAAGATTTCCTTTTGTGGCCTGGCTACCCCCGTTGCAAAAACTGGAGATGTAAATACACTGTTGGGCTGCTTTTGTTTTCCCCTTGAGCTGCTTGTGATACCATGGTTGGGCAGTGTTTCTTACCACTGGTCTGAGTGTCCTACGTAGCCTAGAACTTCATCCAAGACGTAGCCTCCTGGCAAGCAAAGGCCAGGTTTCATCAGCTTCAGGCTTTTAAAATAGCATTTCTCCAGAAGTGCGAGTTTGTCGTGAAACCTCTCCTGAGGAGTTAAACACCCAGCCACGACTGTCCCTGTGCTCTGAAACCCAGCAGGAGCCTGTGATTCACGGCCTGCGCCAGGCTTACATGATGATGACGATGAAGGGCGGCTGCGTCCCCAGGCTCTGCCTCGATTGTCCTTTGGCTGGAGATGGCCCAGGCTGGATTTGAGCTGCAGCACCTGTAGAAATACTTACCAGCCTGTACGCATAACCTGTATGCAGTTGCTTGGTTAGAGATGGAGACACTGGGGTTCCAGAGCTCCCAGTTGCAGTGACGCCAGGAGAGGAGGAGAGCTGAGGAGGTCAGATCTGAGCTGGAGCTGATAGCGCTTAATTTGGTGGTATCTCCCCATCTTGAGATACCTTACCAAGTTAGCCAATATAATTACAGGCTTAAACAATAAATAGCAGCAGAGGCTGAGAGGAGCCAAGAGGTGTGTTTGGCAGAGGGCCCTGGCTGCAGAAGCACTGTCTCGTAGGCGCGGGTCCCCAGCTTTGCATTCAGGCAGTGAAGCAACTTGTGCCACCCTTGAAATCGGCACCACGGTGCAAAGCAGAAGCTGCATGGGGAGAAATGGTTGCTCACCCTCCTCTTCCCCACGCGGCGCGAAGTCTGCGCTTCCCTCCGGAGGCGTGCGAGCTGGCGTGCCCTGCAGAAAAAAAACCTCCTCCTGCTGGCATGGCCCTTACTGGGCTGAGTTACTGGTTTTTCCTGGTAAAACCTCCTGGGCAGGCATTGTGCTGGGAATATCGGGTGAGCATCCCTGCAGAGGAGCGAAGGGTTTCAGTGCGGCTGAGCGTGCGGCAGGAAAAGGGCCTGGGCCGGGCAAAAACAGAAGCGAAGGCTTCAGCCCAGTTCTGTGTAATGGTTTGTTTGCACAGCGTGTTGGGCTCTGGGCGGATCCCAAAGCAGCTGGCAGGGTGGGAGAAGGTTTCCGACTGGAAACCGTCAAGGATGACACGCCGGGGAAAATTGACGGCTCAGTCTGCAACACTGGCCAGGACAAAAAAAAGCCCCGTGGGACCACGTGTGGCGAGGAGGTGGCCCGGGGCTGGGGCGAGGTGGCCGTCCCCTGAGTCACCGCTGCCGCCTCCTCCGGGAGCCCATGACCCCGTGCCACGGGGCGCCCGGGCCGTGCCGGATGCGTTGTGCAAGAGTAGGTGGGCGACTGCGGCTATGGCCACCGGCAGCTGTTTGCTCAGCCTTTGCATGCTGAATTGTTTTGTCCTGCCCAGGTGATCGTGGGGTAACGCGTCCTACTTAGTGTGGTCCCAAACAGCCAGGAGCGGGGCGCTGCGGAGAGGTGGCACTGTCCTTTCTGTAGGAGGGAGGAGATGGCCGTCGGAGATTCCCGGCAGGGCCGTCTGCCTTGGTCCCATCAAGCTGGCTGGTGCCTGCTGGGGTAACTTCACCCCTGGTGACCACAGCACTCGGCTCAGGTGGGTCACCCGCGGCAGAGCTGTCGTGGGACGCGCAGGGGCGACTGTTTCGTACAGGGATGCGGTCACCTTCCGCCTGTCTGTCTGCCAGGTTCCCTGCTCTGGACCAGTGCAAAAGCCACTGAAGTATTTAATCTATGGAAATAGCAAAAAAGGAGATTTTTATATCATTGGCCTCAAATCATCAGCCTCTTGTTTAAAGACACGGTGCATGTGAGGGTTTGAAAATACTCTCGGTGTAGAGCGGGGATTTCAAAGCGCTTCACAAGGCTGTTTATTAGCTGCACGGGTATTTTTAAATTTTAATGACACAAGACAGAAACTGAAGTTTGCTGCAGCTGCTGTCCCCTACCAAATGTCGGCTGCTGGGCACCCTTCTGATGGCAGGCTACGGGCGTTTATTTTGACGGGTGCTGAATTAGCCCTTCAGCACCCCATAAATATTGGGCGCGGCGGTGAATAAGCGGAGACCCAGAAGAGGAGCAGCCGGTGGTGCTGGAGGCAGGACGAGCCCCAGTCCATGCCGTTAGCAGCCGCCTCCCGCCCGAGGAGCGCAGCTAATGCATCTCCTGGCACGGCTGGCACGGAGGTTGCCTCAGAAACCTTTCTTAGAATCAAGTCTTCGGCAGAAGCAGGGAGGAGCGGGCGCTTCTCAGAATGAATTGCATCTGCATCATGCAGCGCCGCTTCCTCTTTTTTCAAATTTCCAATTGTGGACGGTCAGCATCGCCCCCGTGTCTGAGATTTAATGATATTTGCTTTACGAGAGGGACTTTTCCAACTTTACCTAGAAAAGAGCTAACCCGAAACCCAGCGCTTGCGGTTAGCCAGCTTCCGTCAGTGGCTTCAGTCAGCTCGTCTGTTGAAGCGGAGGAAGCGGCGGCTGTGACGGGAAGGGGGAGCTGACTGCACACCAGGATCGCGGAGCGGGCGCTGGCGGGAGGAGCGCGGCAGACAGTGCATAACCGCGTCGGTATGCGAGTGCCAGCGGCCGGACCGGGGCAGGCCGGGGAAGGGACAACGCGGGAACCTTTCCCTTCCCTCTACCAAACCGCCCGACCCACGGGGACAGGCGTGGGGCTGTGTCTTTAAAGGCACCCCGGCGTTCAGTTGAAGTTCAGCAGAAACGAGATCATCGAGATATCAATCTTTTATTCAGCCTTGAATAGAAGCGCTCTGCAGCCGGAGCGCTGCTGGCGGGCACGGGGCCCGGAGCTGGGCTGGCTGCCGCGCGCCGACCCAGCGCTTGTCAGCGAGTGACCTTTCTGCGTGGCGGCTTGTTTCCGTTTTCACTGTCTCCGCTCGAGGCATCACTATTTATTTATTCAAAAGAAAACACCTCCCCACCCATCCCCAGCGGGGCCAGGGGCAGGCGTTTCGGCAAAAGTCTGAAGGTCTCCACGTGAAGCAAGAGCCAAGGGGTGCAGGGAGGAGGATGAGGAGGAGGAGGAAGAGTCTCTCCCCGTAGAGGTCCCCGCAGCCACGATGGGTCAGCAGGTTCACTGGGTGTCTGCCTCACCTCAGGGTGTTTGCCCAGGCTATTTGGGTGGGCATCCCCTTACTTCATACCGGGTGGCAGCTGGATGCTTCCAGGTGAACTTTGGGTTTGCGTCGTGCCACGGAGCTGCAGGAAACCCTAACGGGAGCGCAGGTTAGGTCCAGCCCGGGACACAGGCAGTGTGATGCACAGGTCCTTCCCTGAGCCTGCTCTGCGCAGAAAGCGTCCATGCCCCCGTGAACTCTTTCACGGATGGCTCAGGACGTAGCGGGAGGCTCAAAGGGGAGTCTCGGGAGACTCCCGGGGGAGCCTGAGTCCTCTCCCTGTTCCATTAGCCCTCTCCCTTCTCAGCTTGTGGAGTTCACGTGCAGCAGTTTTGTTTTTAATCTTTCACCCTTGCCATGAGAACTAGAGAGGCACTTTGTTGCTTTTTCAAGTGAAAGCCAAGAGCTCCCATCCTGGAGTGACTTCAAGGGCTGGGGCTTTCAGAAAGCCAGCGAGCGCGAACCCTGTGCCGAGCCTGCGGAAGCCGGCAGGGCTGTCACGCTCCCCGGATTGATTTCACCATCCGAGACCGCCCGTCACCTTCCCTGCCTGCCACAACCGAGCTGCAACCTCTGCAGCAGCTACGGCACTTGCTTGTATTGCAGAGTAACCTTGGAAAAGCTCTGGGGTGTTCGTTAGTAAAAGGCTGCAGGTGGGGAAAGGCTGGCGTTCCCAGGTCCTGCTCCCCTCGGCCCCTTCACCCCTGGCCCTGGGGCGCGGGAGCGCGCTGGGGACGGGCTTGCAGAGCTCACGGCTGGAAGAACGCAGCGAAGCGTTGCCTGGTACCACTATTAAACCTTAATTGTGGGCCTGGCGTTTCCTAAAGTCCAAAATATTTTGGCACTTGTCTGATAAAGGCATATTTTTTTTGTACATACATTTTTTATTTTATTAGCAGAACCATCTGCCCTGTAAACAGAGATCAGGAGAAAAAAGCCTTCGCGGCAGTTCTGCGCCGTGTGGGAATGCCGTGGTGTGCAGCCTGGGAAAGGGGCTGCCTTCTGCCTTTGAATCTCGGGAATCGCGAGCTCCACGCGGATCAGAAGCGACTCAGTTAAGATGATGACACTTGGCGTTGCATCTGAACTGCAGAGAGGACGGGGCTGTAAATCTCTGTCGGGGTGCACGAGCCTGCTCTGGCAGTGAGCGAGCACGGAGGGGGGAGCAGGAAGGTGGGGAGCGGGTTCCAGTTAGAGATTTAGGCAGGGAACTAAAAAAGCCAAAGAGTTTGCAGTGCCGTAAGAATAGGCCGTAGGTTTGAGAGAGCCCAGCGAAGAGCCTGGCCTGGGAAGCGGGGTGAGCCTTGGTCACCATTCATCGGTGATGCTGATCCATCTTGGGTTTGGCGTGCTGTGAATCCAGCCCCTGGCACCGTCTCCTCTGCTTTGTTGAAAATATCGCCACTTGTCGCAGTGTCGCCTGTGAGAGCGCACAGATCCTCATCTGGTCCAGCGTCAGTTTAACTTCCGTTTCAGAGAGCATCTCCGGCGTGGGAGGAGAGCCAGACTAGATAGGACACCAGTTCGGTGCTGGAATGTAAGGTGTCAAGATGCGGTGTGCACCCCTCCTCTTCTGTTCTGGCTTTCTATTCCATTCCTGCTCTTATTTTTCACATCACTGGCGTGTAGGTGAGCATCCGTGTGAGCCTCTGCGTGCAAATGAACAAACCTGAGCACGTGTGCACGGGAGTGCCCGACTGTACCTGCAGCGTGCAGCACCAGAGAACTTGTGTGCCTCAACAAAAGCTTTATTATAAGCAATTAATTGTAACTTAATCTGGCCCACATCTTAGCCTGAACCAGCCAGTCAGAATATTATTTTTTTTTCTTTTTCATTTAAAAGGAAGTATTTCAACTATGAAAATATGTCCAGGTGGAACATTGGAAAGCACAGCTAAAATGTGCTTGATCAAAGAAGCAAACCAGCTTTATGAGCAGAAAATCTGCAACCAACACAAATTAAAAGACTATAAGACGGTGGCAGATTTCTCCGCTCGGTGCAGGTTTTCGTTTGGCAAACGCTAATTGTGAACCTGTGTGTGATCCTCAGGAGAGAAACCTGGACTGGTTCCCCCGGATGCGGGCCATGTCGCTGGTGAGCAGCGACTCGGAAGGAGAGCAGAACGAGCTGAGGAACCTGCAGGAGAAGCTGGAGTCCACCATGAAGCTTGTGACCAACCTCTCTGGCCAGCTCTCAGAGCTCAAAGACCAGGTAAGGGAGAGCCGGCTGCGGCCACGGGCAGGACAAAGGTCCCATGGGCCTCTGTGTGCAGAGTGGTGTTTTACAGCTCCACGGCTCCTGCAAACCCCAGGAAGAACTTTTCTAAAGGGACTGGTGTTTAGGAAAGAAGTGAACAAACAAGGTGTCCTTCCAAAGCCCCGTGCCTCAGCTGAGCTGCCTGGCAGTGCTCACTGAACCACTGCAGTCCAGAGTGGCCACCTCCAGAAAGGGAAAACTTGCGTTGAAAAAAAAAAAATCAAAGCTGAAATCAGCTTAAATCGGTCATTGCTGGGCAGGGAGCCTGTGTGTTTGTGCTGGTGCTGTTGTGACGGGTTTCAACCCCACGACCTTGCACGATGTTGACAGAAGGAGTGATGTTGACAGAAGTGCTGTGTCGCTGCGTGGACCTCCAAACCCCCGAGAAACGGGGGAGATACTGGAGTGGTTAGCCTGCGCTGGCCTCCTCCGTGCTGTCGCCGCGCTCCTCACGCAGGTTCGATTTTGCCACTCTCGCACTTCAGGCAGACACACCGACAGATGTTCTCATTGCGGCGTGGGTTGCTGCTGGTTAACGCGTGAGCGCCGCACAGACCTCTCGGTATTTTGTTTGGTGCAGCAGCTCTCTTTGCAGCGAGAGTTTGAGGACTCGTCTTGACTTTTGGCTTGAGGGGCTCGTGGGGATTGTTCCCAACCCAAACTCAGCAGTGGCTTTGTGAAAGCTGCGGAGGCAGCGGGGCCGCATTTCATGTTGTCCGTACGGATTGCAGCCTGACTGGAAGTAACGGGCAAATGCTGTTGCCTGCCCTGGTGTTGGTGGTGGCCAAGTGATGAGCTCTGATCCCTGTGGATCCATAACCCAAGCCGGATGGTTCCGTTAGTTAAGTTTATATGGACGTTGGCACTGGATAAAGGGAATTGCTGACCTGCAGTCGATGGTACCCCGGGGCAGGCAGTGGGATTGCCCAGGCGGAATGGCTGACAGATGTGGTTCGTTACCTTTCCAGATGTGATCCGCCCGCTGCGGCGCAGTTGGCACAGCTCTCCAATGCTGGTCAGCCTCCTGCTTCCCATCTCCGCTCTGGGCCAGCGCGGTTTCTCTGTAAGCCAGTGACCTTCATGGAGACGCGAGTCTCTGGAAGCCGGTGTTGACTGGGACCCCAGCTCCCTGCCTTCTTGTCATGCTCTGCCGTACGGGTGGAGCCGAGCCCCTCACCCGACGGCCCCCGGAGCACAAGGGAAGGATTCACATGTGGGACTGGGAGCAGAAACCCAACCTTCTCCTGGCTGCCATTAGTTTGCAGACCCTGTGCCATGGACCCCCTTGCTCCAGCTGGTTGTCAGGATGGGGGAGAGAGGCAGCTGCTCCTTTGTCTGTGCTTTGACACTGGCTGGGCAGTGGTTTTGCTCTTTTGCCTGGAAACAATTATCTTGAAACGTCTTACGTCTTCCTCTGGAAGGGCCTGACTCAGTGGTCCGCAGTCCCCGGGAGCTTCCCAGCGGCTGCAGCCAGCTCTGGAGCAGAACACGTCGCAGCTCTTGGCCGGCCAAGCACTGAAACCCCTTCTCGCACTTTGTGAAGAATAAGAATGAAGGATGTAGCTTTCAGAGAGCTATTTGACTGTAAAAGCAAAAGAGGAAAGCAGCTTCATTAAGGCTGGGATAGCTTTTAGGAATTCCCCTGAGTACCGTTACAGAGTAAGTTGCAGGATGCTCCAGTTATGTGACAAAACCAGTACATCCCTTCTCCTGGTCGGGAACTGGCTCCAGGAAAAGGAACGAACTCAGAGAACTTTTAATTGTGTTTATTTTCTTGTAATTAAATAAAGGGAAAACCTCTCATTCATTTGCTTTTCAAGCCCATTAGGTTTCTGGAGACTAATTGACAGAAATCGAAGTCCTGCTTTCACAAAGCGCACCAAGAGCCATTAAAATCTCGATCGCTTTAATTCTGTGCAGAAAGATGACAGCAGAACTGTCTGCCGCGGCGGGGATCAGGTGTAGTCACCCAGCAGCCCTTCCCAGCGCCGTCCTCCGGTGTCGGTCAGCGTGAGGCACCTCGCACCGGCCGGGACCCCCGGCCTCCCTGGCTCGTTGCCGGGGCCGCTGGGCGGGCTGGCTTTACTGGAGCGGGCCGGGACGCAGCAGAGCGGGCAGAGGCTGGCGTGTGGGGCTGCGCGTGTCCGGCCGGTGTCCTGCGCGTGCCCTGCTCCCGTTCCTGGAGTCAGCTCCAAATCACCTGTAACCTTTGGAACCAGGCGGCGTGCGTCTGTGCGGTTACGTACGATTACCAGGAGTCCAGCTTGGCTCAGATGAACTTCAGGCCCCGCGGTTTCGGTTTTTGTTCCTGTCAGCGTTGCTCCAGCAGCTGGCAGCTCCCCCACCACGCGCTGCGCGTAGCTTCTGCTGCCTTCCGGGCCCGGGCGCAGAGTCGCTGCAGCTGTCAAGCTTCTGCAGGAGGTTCTGTCTCCAGGTGAATGCGATGGAGATGGAAGTTGCTCCATCTTGCAGCCCTGTGCCCTCTGGACAAGCATTATGTGTCTGGCAGGATTAGGAACGTCCCTTTCTCTCTCTGCTTTACGTTTGGTTGCTTTATTCTTCCCTTTCGTTAAAGGGTATGTCTTCTGCGTACACCTGCATCAGGCTGCACCATCCCTTTTCAGGCACAGCATGAGAAATGCCCATTACAATCCCTTCTCCTTGTTCTTTTTTCTTTCCGTTTTTACTTCATGTGTCCTCTGAATCAGTTTAGTGGCTGTGTGAAATCACGGCGCTCAGTTTGCTCAGTGCAGCTCATTAGTGTAAACTTCAAAATGAAGTCCCCATGGCCGCTTTGCATTTCCAACCTGTGGGCTATCTTAGAGTAAAAGAAAAAAGTCTCAGCTGGTTCAGCAGGGGAGGTGCTTGTGTGTGTCTGAGACTGGAAAAGGGATGGGAAGACCCCTCTGCTCCTGCTCCTGTTTGCCCGTGGAGCGTTACGAGCCGAATGTGGAAACTCCAGAAGCGTGGTCCAGGACTGGGAGGTGTGACCTGTCCTCGGGAGGCCGCGGTCACCCGCCTGGAAAGGTACAACGGCAGCTCTGCCTCCCTCGGGTCAGGCTATGAGCGCGGCCCCGGCTGCCGTCGAGCTCAGCGGTGGCTCGGGAGGAGTTACCGCGTGTCAGCCCCTTCCCCGGGGCTAGGGGAGCGTAACCGCGCACAGCCAGCCTGAGCAAAGGCCGTGCTGGACGGCCCCTGGGACGCGGAGGAGCCTTCGGAGGTGCCCAGATAGCCTCTTTTGACCAGTTCCTCTTCCCACGACGATCTCCAGCACACTGGGACACCCCGCACCAGAGAGGGGAAGGCCCTTCATCATCGCTAAAGCTGGAGTTTTTTAACAAATACGTTCAAGGATGTGTTACAAATGAACCAAATGTGTGAGCGCGCTGCCTCCCTTCTCCTGGAGTCACTGCCACAAGCAATTATACTGGCTGCCATTTGTCGTTAAATATCCAAAACCTGGAAAAATCAGGTTGTGGATGTTACAGGAGAAGCTCTGAGGGTGCAGGGGCTCTCGGTGGAGCCCCGGTGCCAGAGGAGCAGCGCTGGGCTCCCCTCACCTCGCTGGTCCAGGGGTGAGGTGCCGTCCCGGCGTCCTCCTCGGCACGGCTGCTGCGAGCATCCCACGTGTCGGCTCGCAGTCCACGGGGAACACGTGCAGTGATCCAGCTGTTCGCTGCTGGCGACGCTGCCCACGCTGGAGCTGTGCCTTACGTGGCCTGTCGGCTTATGCAAGTTGTCAGGAAACCTCCCAAGGTTTGGGAAAAAGAGTGGAGAGTTGGATTGTGGCCACTTTTCAATATCAGTAATGAAAAAACGATGATCCATTTTCAGGTTGTGATTGCAGTAATGAGGAGAAATGTGATTTTATCCGACGGGGAGTCTCACCGAAGGCCTGGCTGCCCGGCAGCGAGGCGGTTAACCTCCCGCGCCTGCCTTGCCTCTCGGCTTTTGGCAGATGGAGAGGGCTGTTGGCTCGCTGCTGGTGAGAGCGGGAGCGCTCGAGCCTATTCCGGCAAAGACAAGGGTATTCCCAGCCTGACCGGAGGGCTCGCCCCTTTTTTTCCGCCCTCTGCGTCTCGTCTGCCTCGTCCGTTGGAGCGGTTACAAAGAATTTCTGACGGGGGAGGTTGGAGCGAGCGGCTCTCTGCGCTAGTTCGCGCTGGCCGCCTGGCTCCGCCGAGCTCTGCTCTTGCGAAACGGTAGCCAGCCGCGCGAGCGAGTTGGTGGCCGTCCCCGACGGGCACCGAGACGGGGCCGTAGCTCCTCTCTCGTCTGCGAGCGCTTGGCACGGCGGACACGGGAGCTTTGTTTGGAGAAAGGGGGTTTGAGCGTAAACGCTCACCACAGCAGGCAGCGCCGGGTCCTTCGGCACGCTGACACACAGGAAGCGCCGAGGCCTAATGAGCAAACTCTTTTAATTTTCCAGATGACGGAGCAGAGGAAGCAGAAACAGCGCATCGGTCTCCTAGGACACCCTCCGCCCGTGAATGTGAACCCGCAGCAACCGGCGTGAGTCCGGAGGGTCGCCGGCCCCGCTCGCAGCGGCGCGAGCGATGCTGCCCCGGAGTTCAGCTCCGACCGCTGAGGCTGCTTCTGCGTACGTCCGGCCCATTTTGTAAATACCCTGGTTTTATACTGTCTGTGTATGACTGCTACTATGGAAAGCTTGGGGCGTATGTATCGTAACGAGAACTGCTGGCACGGGACGGAGGTTGAACTGTGTGCCAAAACTATCAAAAATTGCCTTTTTTCTTGGAAGGACTAAAGAGAGCACCTGAATTGCACTTGAAAAGAATATTTGACTATGTGACATGTATTTTGTATTTAAAAAAAGAAATAGAATAGCTAGTATTTATGTTTTTATACAATTGTGCAATATGAATTATGCAATCACAATATATTTGTAACTCCTGGACGTCCCGAAGGGAGTGCACATCTTTGGTGTGTTAGTACAATGTAATAAATGGTAGAAAATTCCAGGTGTAAATGAGGCTGCTGCAAAATCGTGTTCCTGGTGATTTTTCATACCCTTGGACATTTTTGTACCATGTGTGTAAATACCTTGCAATGCCATATCTGTTGCCTCTTCCTCCCAGAGAGAATGCTGGGAATCCCTGAGCTGTTAATTGGTGTCAGTGAAAGCAAAACTTCGCTTTGAAGCTTCCAAATGAGGAAAGCAGGAGGTATTTTTCAAGTGACTTCTTCAAAGTTCTGAGGCTAGAAGAGCTCAGATACCGGGTTTTTTAAATGCTAAGATTTCTTAAAGGGAACTTTTTATGCAAAATGAAATTTGGGATGAGGATGCACTACTGGTGAGTCGGTACAGTCTGCTACGGGCACTTCGTGCCACGACGCCTAAACCCTACCAGGAGGCTGTGCGGGCTTTGTGTTCTCAGTGTGTAGGATCCTGTCCTTTATTTTTTCACTAGAGACCTACGTGCCTGCGAAAGCGTTAGCAAACAGGCATTGCCCCGACGGAGACGGGACCTGTCCCGCTAGGGCTGCAGCTGAGCACTGACGCGTGTAATGCTTGTGAGAGCCACCGGGTTGAGGTTGGTCTGTCCCACCCCGTCCTCTCCCCCTCCCCCTCCATTCGGTCACTTTCTTTGGTTTCTGATTCTAGAGAGTATGAAAGGAAACTTTTCTTTTTCTCTCCAATCCGTTGCATAGTTTTATACATGGACCTCATTTTACAAAAGCTAACTTCTCTGCAATACTGTCTACAAAAAAAAAAAAAAAGCAAAAAAAAAAAAAAGCTACAGAGCTATGAAAATTTGTAAATGCATAAATATAGGTATTTAAATAAATGATGCAAAATACTCTACGGTCCGAGGCTGCTGGTGGTTTGTCTCCCCGCTCCAAGGTGGTGTCTGGTTGCGTTTGGCGTGGCGCTTGCCCGCGCGCCCTGGAGAGCCGAGGGGCTGGGGCCTCACAGGTGAGGACGGCGCTTTCCCAGCGCAGAGGGGCAGAGGTTGGCCTGTCAACACCAGGGCCAGTCCTTCCTCCTCCGCCGGCAGCGAGAGGCACTGGTGCTGCAGGAGCCTCGCCTGCCGTCGCTCCGGTTTTGGATTCTCCAGACTCTTACCACTGATGTTGTGGGGTTGGTGTCCTCAGACTGGAGTGTGAGAGAGTTAAAAAAAAAAACAAAAAAAAACAAAAAAAAACCAAAGAAAAACCACAACCAGAACCTGCTCCAGCTCCAAGTATCAGTGTTGCTGATTGTGTGTATTTGATTAAGATGTAGCAGGAACTACCTGGTACAATTAATCATCTTTAATCTGGGAAGTGCACACAAGTGTCTGAAAAGGGCGCGTCTCCCTGCCGCAGGTCGTCACGGAACGTCGGAGCAAGCGCGTCTGAGGGGGAAAGCAGCCTGAGCAGCAGTCTCCCAGCCAGAGATTTACTGGTGAGATTGCGGCTTTAGTCACGCGTCATTTCCATACGTATCCCGGTAAATCTGCCTTCCTCCCGCTGCAGCTGCTGGCTCCCAGCAAGGTGTGCGCAGAGGGAGCGTGACGGATGCGGAGCCGGCGGGGTTGTGCAACGAAGGAGCAGGATTTTGTTTGAGCGGCAGAGAGGAGATCTGACTCACTCCTTCCCTGGGTGCCATCCAGGGATAAGCAGCCACGCACGCGTTTGTCAGGCTTCCCGGAGCCTCCGCCGCTCAGGTGAGAGGGAGGAGGCTGCAGCGGGCTGGGGAAGGCAGCGCTGCACGAGGGCAGCCGTGCAAATGCTCAGCGCTGCTGCATCTTTACCTTAAAAAGGCAAAAATATTGGGCAGTTCAGGCAGCGCGCCCGCCCCGCTCTGCGCAGCCATCCGTGGGAACGTCGGCTGGGCGATAGCTGGTGCTTTCACATGCGGTCCTTTCCCAGGAGATGTGGGGAGATGCAAAAAGTGATAGGTTGGGTTTTTTTTTTCTTTTCCTTCCCTCTGGTACAGCTGCAGCAGGGCGACTGAAGCGAGGCACAGCCCCTGCCCTGGCAGCAGAAAGGAACTGCGGCGTGGGGTGGGGGGTTGGCATGGTCACGCTCCTTCCCCACGCAGGGCCCAAATCGGCTCTGGTCAACAGAGGCCTTCTGCCCTCTCCTTGCAGCAACAAACAGGTCCCTCGTTACTGCAATGACATCTAATCCACAGCCATCGCACTTTTTTACTCTTTTCTTCCTGCAATATTTGGCTTTTCAAGACTTTTCTTGATTTTTTTCTTTCTGGTCTGGATCATTCTGGACGTGCTGACCTCCTCGGCTCGCCATGGCTGAGGAATGGAGAGAAAACCTTTCTGGTTGGCGGTGGTTTTGGCCCTGCTCATGCCTGCGTGAGGGGTTTCCCGTTCCGGACTGAGATCCGGCTCCTCACAGCAACTTGGCATTGATCTCAAGGAAAAGCTGCCTGAGGGATTAGATGCCACGTTTGGTGGGGTATTCTTTTCCACAAAAACTGACTATCTCTTGAGGTCACAAAAAGTTTTATTAACAATTTGTAGACTCTAAAGCAGAAAAAAAATCCCTCCAAATGCTGAGATCAGAATCTTTACTTTCTGAAGGCAGGACCTGGGAGGCTGAGCATCGCCTCTGGAGACACTGTGAGGTGCGGGGCTCTCGCCGCCCGCCTCTGCCAGGGTTTTGCAGCTCAGGGACAGCAGAGATGGACTGAATACGGGGAATCCTCCAGAAGCGTTGAGATCAGTGTGTGCTGTTAATTGGGTGGAATACCTACGAATATCAAAAGATAACTTCCAGGAACAAAACTAGCACTCGCAGATGGCGGACAGGGCGGAGGAGCGGACTGTGCAGAGCCCAGGTGTGGCAGTGGCCAGGAGGAACCCAACCCGCTCCTCCTCGCCCTGGTGCCAACCACCCGGCAATGGGTGGGGAGCGAGGGGGTGGTGGTGGGATGCCGGAGAGGGGGGTTGGATGCTGCTGTGGAAGAGGGCAGCTCGCCCCTGGGCGTAAGGCAGGGTGTGAATACGTACAGACCGGCCAGTGCCCCTAAAACCCTTCTGGTTCGGTCCCACCTTCAGGAAAAACGGTGTGGGCATGCCAGAGGGGGAAAGCAGGAGGGATTTCTGGATTTGGGAAAAGGAGATGGAACTGGGATTGCATAGCCTGGAAAACAGAGACGAAGGAAGGAGTTGTCCCACGTGCTATCAGAGAGAAGGTGATGTCTGCTGAGGGTGCAAGGACAAGGAACCGCTCAGCTGAGTGCAGGAGGTTCAGGTCCTACAGGACGGGGAGCTTGTTGGCCATGAAAACCGTTTCCTGGCCTCCGGTAAAATTAATGATTCCGCGACGCTGACAGATGGCAGTGAGCGTAAGGATTAGGTTGAAATGGGGAGTTTCCACCTGCCTTGCACACACCTGAGATCTCGCTTGGCATCAGGTTTCTTCAGGCAGGACTGCTGTGTGCTGAAGCTTGGGAAGATGATTATTTTGTCTTTTAAATAAGAACTTTCATTTGGAGGTGAAAATGAAAGTGACTTTCCGAAGAGGAAGGAACAAAAAGAATCTACCAATTTTGCTAAGAATGGAAAGTCCTCGAGGGGAAGGATCTCCGTGCGTTCTTCAATTTGCATGAATGGCTGAGTCTGTGGATGAGAATTTTCTCCGCTAATGAAGCGGGTGACATGCTAATCAAGGCAATGCAAATAACCGCTCCCGAAGCGCAGCCCTGGCCCCGAGACCAGGCAATGGCAAATGCAAGCTTCGTCCCCAATTTTGCAGCAAATTGGCAGAGGGCAGGACAAAGGAGCGGGATTGCAGTCTCCGTGCTCACGGCAGGGACTCGCGGTGGGGCGCGTGTGATGGATACCTCGTTACATAATGGGGTCTTGATTGATACCGTGTCGGGAAAGTCATAATATAGCTCCGTGTAACAATTCAACTTGTCTCCCAGAACGGGAAATGCTCCTACACACACACTTAACAGGCTTTTTTAAATTGCCCATTGTATTTCTGAACAAGAGAAACTTATTTGGAGTACTTTCCCCTCTTACGTTTCCAACATAACCACCCGGAGTCGTTGCCGTGTGTATTCTTCCTACTCCCGCTTGCCATTTTTCCAGGCAGCTACGCGCTCGCCCGAAGCGAGGGGTTAAAGGGACGCCCGTGAAACGTACCCCTGCCAAAACATCCGCCACAAGCACTGCGTCAAGTAGCTGCTGCGGCCGGGACACAAAGGGGCGGTAAGCCCAGCGATGACTGATTTGGGTGGCTCTTTGTTTGAACTGGAGACGACCTGGCTGTGAGCCGGCGGGACCGCATTCCCACATGCCGCCATGGAAATTCGGTCCCAAACCGTGAATCTCCTGGCCCTGGCCAGCGTAGAGGGTAACCTGTAGGTTTAACGTGGCGCGTGCACTGTTACAGACAGACCCGCGTTGTGGATCTTTGAACTCGGTTGGTATGAGCTGACGATATTTGGAGTAAAATTAATACAAATGCCCCACCTATGTCAGACTGGCATTTTAACGGAGACATAAGGAATAACTTCTGGAGAGATGCTGGACTTCTGTGTCCAATTTTTTATTTACCACCCTCCCAACCTTCTTTGAGACTAAACACGTTAACGAGACGAATGTCAAAACCACCCACGAGTAAACTGAGTTGTCCCATCCAGTCGGCTAATGTTGATTTGTTTTTAGTAACTAGGAAGGATGCTGGAAAACCCCTGTAAAGATCTCATTTTTAACAAAAAGTACCAAAAACTCCGCCAGTTTTGCATCACAAAGTAGTGGTTAAAGTAAAGATTTGAGTAAAGCAGCACGTCTGTGGTTTTTGTGGGTGGAGGCATCTCGGAATGACTATCAATCTGTCAGAGGGGAGATCTGCATGTCATCTCCGCGTATGACAAGCAAAATCTGCAGTGACAACTATCTTCCAGCACTGGGCTGCCTTGTGAGCCTCACGCCCTCCTGCCATCCATAGCAGAGAAAGCTTGTCAGCACGTAGTGTATCAACCCTTTTTTTTTAATTTATTTTTTAATCTGAGACCAACTGAGGAAGGAAAGGCAAATATGGAGCAGTACTCTGAAGATGCAGCCAAACACCGCTGCCGGCGTGCTTAGTCATACAGAAATTCAGCTCCCATACGCAGACGGGAGGTGCCACATTGAACACTTGTATCAGAGCAGCCAGCCCCCTTTCGGCATGCTCTCCCGAATTTCTGCGGTGCTCCTCTGCTGCAGTTACCCGCGTGAGTGGGACACCTGGAAAGGAAATTATGTAAGGCTGGAGGAAAAAAAAAGATGAGAACAGCTCTTGACTGAATCAAAGCAACCCTAGGGAAGTTTGTGGATGCAATTGGAATTGCACCTAGAAAAGTTTGCAGAAAGAAAATAGAATTGGTTTAGCCCTTTACTGCTGGTAGGACAACGCACCACACCTCCAGCGTGTTTGCCGAGCAGGATGAGGCCGCGGCGACGGAGCGTGCTGCACAGTTCCCCAGCTGCGTGAAGCCGTTGCCGAAGCTCGGCTCCGCTGGCATGGAGCCTCTTCCTCCTGCGCCCAGGTCTCCGTAGGAAAAATGGAAGTGGTTTGAGCCAGTGCAACAAGGGAAAAAGGTCTGAAATTTCCCAAATAGTCATGAGCTGGGAAACCCATCCCATGCCTAGCCGGAGTCACAGTCCCAGGCTGGATTTGCGGTCTGTGTGACCAGCTGGCAGCTGGGTGGACGGCCTCTGAGCACCCGCAGCAGGAGCAGCCAGACCCACCTCGAGTCAGCCCTTCCATCCAGAAGAGCTCCCATCCCACAGATCCACCTCTCGGCTTTCCCACCCATTAGTCCTCCTCAGCTGGCTGTTCTCACCCTGACACTCAGGCCTTTTTTTGCCTTTTTTTTTCCCCTTTCTCTCTGTTGTCTCATTTCGGCAATGACTTTATGGCTCTCGCTTGCCCAGAGCCCTTCCACCGCCTGGAACTGGTACCCCGTCCTCAGGGGAAGGGCAGAAGCGAAGCCGGTTCCTGGGCCTTTCTGAGGCAGCGGGCTTGTTTTCACTTTCCTTTCCTAGCGCTACGTAAATACACAGAGCACCAGATCTGAAGGCAGCAAAGAGCGGAATTCCGTATCTGTTCCATGTGTTCCACTACGACTCTTAAAATAGTGGAGATGCTGTGTTATGATTTCCATTTCGCTCGTGTCCATAATGCTGTTTTTAAACAACGGAGATGGAAACACAAGCTGTTAAGTCTATAAGCAACTTTTACTGATGAATGATGGGAACAAACATTGTCTGCAATTAAATTACAGAAAGAAAATTATATCCCCTTGGTGTTAGCATACCTGAAAGCAGTTAAAAATTGCAGTTTGCCTCTGTTTACACGCCATGGGAGTTTTCACATCAATTTAATCACAGGATGATTCACTATTCACAAATCAGAAGAACCACTATAATCAAGTACCACAAGTACCTGTGGGATCCAAATCACACAGCTGCCGTGGGATTGGGATCCTGCATACAGTTTCACGGTTCCCATGTCCAACGCCGTAACTGGTGGGCAAACTGCCCCACGTTTTCCAGGAGAACGTCTCCCCATGATGGTAAATTTGGTGTAGACCTTTGCAATGTGCCCCAGTGACTAACTGGTAAAGGTTTTTATTGCCTTGACTTTCAATTTTTTGCAGCCGTTGAACCTCGTTCAAGCATGAAAGGTCCCCTCAATGGCTAGGATATTTTTGCAGAGAAATCTGGATTGTGTCTGCCAAGATCTACAGCTGACAAGAGGATTAAGCTATCTAAACCCAAAATGCAGATTCCTGGAAATCCGGACTCACCCTGACGACGCCCCCAAACCTAGGGCTGCTCTGCGTCTGGAAGAAGCCAGGACCAGAGCTAAGGAAAACCTCAAACAGGCAGGGTTGGACAGGCAGGACAAGTCATCCGCAGGGAAATGCTGCTGGTGGGCTCGTCTTGATCGTGCTGCCTTTGCGACATCCAGGAGCCTTTCTCCTGAAGGTATGTGTTTGTGGTTGGCAATGAGAGCGTGCTCTTCTTTCCCTGAAATGAGGAAGTGGGAGGAGTAGAAGGAAACGGTGGCCTCCAAAGCCTGCTCAATGTAAATGTTGGGGAGAGAGATGGAAATGCAGGTTCCTCATAGTGCCTTTGATGTCAGTGCCATCACGGCCACTCCCAAGTTTCCTCACCACCACGTGAAGATTTTCTGCACAGAGCCAGCGGCACCAGCAGCGGTGCAGAGGACACACAGGACGGATGGCCCTGAAGGAGGGGGACCTGGCTTGCACCCCCTCAGGCAGAACATTTTCTGAGGGAATGCTCTACCAACTAACATCCAGTCCTCAACACCACCAGTGAGAACTCACCATTGTGACTTTCTCCTGTGCCCTACCAGCCGTCTCTGATGGGCAGGTTTTGAGCTGTGTTTAGAGGGCTCAGTTTTGTCGGAAAAGGTTTGGTGTGCTCCAGCCTGATGGCTCAAACCCAGCGGGCACTGAATGAGTTCCTGGGCACTGCAGGCACGAACCGAGGGCAGATATTAGGGGAAATACTGACGTGCCTGGGGCGTTTGAGCAAACACTGAGGACCAAGCTCAGGGGATTCATGTCCGACAGTTCATGCCCGTGGCACTTAGACCCCCTCTCTGGCACTGACCAGCCGAAAAAGTGCTACCAGAAACTTGGGAGCCTCTTCCCCGGCTGGCCCCTCTGTACCTGGTTATTGCCATCCCTGGGACAGCCTGGGTTTTGACGATACCTAGCGCCTCACACCTTGCATGCGTGCGAGCCCCCGAGCCCTTGCCGGTGTGATCTGGTCCAGCGCACGTTTCCAGAGCCAGGACAGGGTCAGACCCGTTTAAAATGTGGAGGGACCCAGCACAGCAGGGAGCAGGGCCAGGCACTGGAAATATTAACGGTTCAGGCCCCAGCCTTGCTTCTGATGGTGCCCACCATCCCAGTAACCATCTCCACAGACAGAGCAAGGGGGATGCCGCCGTCTCCTCCTGAAACTGTTCTGCTTTGCACCTGGGAGCATTTCTTGGACTGAAGAGAGCGATGACAGCGCTCCGGGAAGCAGGCCTGCGTGCGGTTGCTGGTTTAGTGAATACTGAATACAAATACTCGCCTGTTGCCTGGAGCGGCACGGACAGCAGGGCTGCTGCGCCTCCGAGCAGCGTGCTACCTGAACTCGGGGAACAATCAAGTGTCACGGGGTTCAGAGGAGCGCACATACAAGGAGGAATGAAGGAGCTCCTACCTCAGGGATATCTTGCCAGGTAGAGCTTTTACCTGGAAGAACTAGATTAAAATCTTCCCTAGGCATGCGAGGGCATTGCTCCCGGTTCCCACCTTGGGAAGCTCTGTGCGGCTCTTCCATGCCGCTGCCCGCGGGCACTGCGGTTTACTTCCCACCTCGCCCCTGGGCTGAGCTCCCAGCTGTGAATCTGGCCTGGAGAAAAGCAGCTCAGAGCACGTCGCCTGCCGACCAGAGGCTACCCTCCCTGCCAGCTCTCCTGCCTCCCGTGTAAAACCACCCTTCCCTCCCCACTGCCTGTCTAGGAACTGAGACCCCAAACTTGGGGCTTGAGCTGGTGCCTGCAAGAACGAAAAAAAACGCTCATCTTTTTGGTTTTGACGCCTTTTGTGAGTCTGGTCCCTCTATGGCTCGGTCTGACAGGACAGCAGGGGAAAGTCTTGCTCCTGACCACATCCTCACCCTAATTCTGAGCAATCGGAGCTGTAAAGCAAAAGGGAGGATGACATGCTCGTAAAATACCTGCAGTGCTAACCCCTCTCCCCGCTTCTGTCTTTGGGAGAGCAGGGTTATCTCAGCCTATGCCAACCCCAAATTTTACACAGTGGAAGAATAAACAGGCAGAACGTGAAATTTTCCTGAACCAAAAAAAAAAGCCGAGGTGGTGCATGAAATCGTGCAGGAGCAAGCCGGGCAGACAGGATGAATCAGAGGGACCAGTGACAACATGGAGGAGGAAAGCCCTCCTGGCAGGCGGCCAGGATGAGCCAGCGCTCCTCCTGCGTGCATTCCCATAGCATCCTGCCCACCCAGCCTGACAACCCCTTCCGTCAGCAACCAGGAGCAGTGGGAAGCTGGACCCGCGTCCTTCATCCGGCGGCTCAGCTGTCTCGTTTGGGGTGACTATAACAGGCGCTAGCTGAGAGCGAACTGCTCTCAAACGCAGAGTTATCACGTTTTGGCGTGCACGGGGTAGACCTGTGATTCAAGTCTATCACACACGAATAGGAAGCATGCATGATGAATAATCGTACATTAACAGATGAGAAATAGAAGGTTGCCACCTCCAGAAAGGAAAAGCACCTGGTTTCAGTTCTGAATGCCCTCCAGCGCACGGCTCAGCTGGCAGTCGCTGAAGGCAGGAGCGGGTACGGCGCCTTCGCTGCGCCCGGGTGCAGGAGCCGTCGCGGCCACCCTCTCCGGTTGCAGGTTAAATTCGGCTGCCTCTCCCTGCTGAGTTGGTTATGCCATGCACAGCTGCTGACCTGGCGCTTAACCTTCGTACGTCGTGTTTATGGTAACTACGGGATGACTGATGTCTATAAATGATTGTACTTGCGTTACATTCAACCGTTACTACACCCTTTTTTGGGGATGAGCTCCATTTTAAACTCAAAATCGAGGTAGAACTGACAGAAAACATTAACCCATTAATCCTGCTTAAACATACATCTTGCAGGCTTTCAACATATATACTGCTAAGGGTGCACGAGCCTTCTGGGACGGGTTATGAGAGAAGAGGGCCTTTTCTGCTCTGCTCTGGCCATTGAAATGCCAGGGCCGGCGTGGCGGGGCCGCAACGCGCTGCTGGGCTGTCCCTCGCAGCCGCGCTGACCGTAAAGGTTAAGCCTGCCCCAGACTATTGTACCCAGCGGCACTGCTTGGCTGGTCTTTGCAGTCTAATTGCCACTGACCTCGTGACAATGAGGTAATGTCTCTGCCTCCTGGGTCAGATAAATACTGCTCATTTCATAACCGCCAGACATGTTACTGAAAAACAGATAGGAAACGACCGAAAGTCCCATGATCGTTAGAATATAAACTCTACTACAGCTGTTACTCCTGTCCTTCATTTGAATGCTCAGGGTTTTTTGTCCTCACACCCACTGAGAGTCAGAGCCCTCGCCCAGCCTCCGGCCGGGGATGCTTCCCCTCCAGCCTTCTCCTCCGCGGACTCACCAAAACTGAGGGGCAAGGTGGGAAACTGCCGGGAAAACGCGTGAGTGGAAGGATGCCCGCGGTAAGAAACAACCCAGCTGAAGATTCTGATCAAACAGATCCCTCAGCCCCAGAACTGGTCAGGTGATGTGCCGCCTAAGCCACCAGACCAACCGGGACACGAATTCAAGGGAAGAGCTGTGCCAGGGACCGACAACCAGCAACCCTCACACAAGTTCAAGGGAGGTGGAAAGCGGCTCTGAACACCGCACGGTCAACGCTGGCCTTACTAAGCCACGGGCTGAGGTCCCGCTGGCGTGGCCGTGGTTTCAGCCCAAAGTCCTCGTTCCCACCTCCCTCCCTCTGCCCTGTTTTAGCTCCGTAACGACCGGAGCCTTTGAAGATAAATGCCTGAGTGATGCCAGAATGACGAGGAGGACTTTGCACCCCTCCTGAGAGCAGGCGTAGCACCAGTGGGACACAGGCGCCGATGAGCACGGGCGTAAGACGGAGCCACACAGGACAACGATAACCCTCGCTCCAAATCCATCCCCCACCCACCAAACCCATCGGCCGAGCCAGCCTCAGCTTCCCCTTTCGGAAAGAGGCCACGCCGCTCCCAGAGAGACGGGCAGGGGGAATTGCACGGAAAGCTAGAAGTTGTTTTTCTGGACGAGCAAAGCAGCATTTCTCCCCGCTGCCTCCAGAGCCGCAAACACCCTCCAGCACCGCTCTGCATCCTCAGCGCTGGGAAAGCCGGGGTTAAGATAAACCCTGCACACACGCAATCTGTGCAGGGTTTTACAGTCTTAAACCAGAAGCTCTGCAGAATAACCCCAAAATATCTAGAGAAATCAACCCAGAATGACTTAAATAATCATCTCCCTTTCACTGATTTTACACAAAATAAGCCCAGAGCTACGAGCTGGGTTTGCTACTATTCACATTTTTACCTGTCTGCTCTGCTGTACCTTTGATTTTAAGAAGTTGGGGATTTTTTTTTTAAGCTCTTGAAACACACTGAGATGAAAAATATTTTTGCTGTTCCTTACCTAATATTTACAGTAATTTTGGCTTTCTAAGTGTTTAATTTAAATTGTTAAAGTGTTTACCTTACCTGGGTATACTCTCCCCTAACTGTACGCTCTGACACACCACACGAAACCCAAAAGCTGTAGGATGATTTTTTCTTTCCCTCATGTTAGTTTTCAGGTCACATTTTAAATTAACTTTTTTTTCCCCCCACTCTGGCCATGACTCAGCAGTGTTAATTTGCATCGGTCTGACACTTTGCATACAAGCTGCACAAAAGCTATTTAACTACCAACTGGTCAAATATTTTGTAGACCTTCTTTGACCATCATCTCCTCCATTCCTGTGCTACCGATTTCTTTTCCACACGTTTCACTGGGAAGGGAGATTCCTGGCACGGGATGTTACGGAGTTTTGCCACGTTCCTCCACACCGTCATCACCTCTCTGCACCAGCTGTCGGTATTTGGATTTGCCATCTCTTGTGCTATTGAAGAAGTTTCCTGCTCAATACGAAGATGCGCAACTGCTCCACTTTTTGTGCAATTAGTAGATTTTAATAGTTTGTCTTCCAGAGATGCCAGCAGTGTTGGTTCATTAGGAGGTCAGACAGGGGTTTACCTACGCCCCACGCAATGCTGTGTAGCAAAGTCAGGGACCGAACCCCCAGAAGGTCCCACGGCACGGAGGGGCTGCCTGGGCAACGCAGAGGGGTCACGGCCCAGACCCCTCAGAGCCCTTCACGCACCCATCTGGTAGGGGACGCCCAGCCGGGCAAACCCAAGTTTTAATCCCCTGATGGTTATTTTGAATGGGAAAGGCAGTGACAATTTATTCAAAACCCCTCGATGTCCCAGTCGTGTGAAAATACGGCAGAAAATCTTTTCCCTCTTGGCTTGGCACAACCTATATGTTTGACTTTAAGAATGACTGTGCTGGTTTTTGGTTTGGTTTTTTTTTTTTTTTTGCATTTGGTTCTTGTTAATGATCATTGCCTTTTCCCTGATTACTGGAACAAACATATTTGAAGTACATCACATATTGTTTTAAAGAGAGAGAATGTCCAACGCTTCTGCTATGCGCTGTCACTGTTAAAGCAGGTTTACATTAGGAACCAGTTATATATCAAGCTATAATAATTATATTTTATTGAAGAAATAAAACAACTTTTGGGTTTTTTTTGCAGGATTATACTGGGGAAATACAATACTTGTAGCAGATTAGGGGACACTGAATTAAAAACCGTAAAAGGTTTCTTTCTTAAAGGAAGCAAGACATTGATCGAGCAACGGCGCTAAATTACCGATTTCTGCTGAGCCAAGCTAATGCATCAGCTGGGGCAGGAGCAGCACTTACGACCAGCCCGGATCCCCACTAATGGACACTGGCACACCGGACACGCCGCTGAAGCCATAAATCTCCCTCTAGGTTCCAGGTATATAAGCAGACACACAATATAGGGACTCAGGCTGGAAAACCACGTCGTCTCTGAGAGCTCGAGTCAAGCAGATCAGTTAAGACTCCTCGGTAAATGCAATTCTGAGCTGATAAATAATAAACTGCAAGATAACAGGCTGAGAAACAGTCCTTCTCATGAATAAGTTAAAACCTGTTGAGTATTAACTGTGAAATGTTAAAAAGCAGGATTATTAGCTTCTGCAAAGTGAAGTTCTAAGTGAATTTTTTTTTTAATTGTGAAAAGTAAAACCTAATGTAATTACAGGGATAACATTTGAATATTATACAAGCGCACGTTCAGGCCTTTTGGAAAGAACAAGGTCACACATGTTCTTCTATTTTAAATGCCTGCTGCACCTCCCAAAATCTCTGGGGAACGCGCTTAGCTAAAGGTGAGCTCAACATTTCCAAAATAACCCGCGCCGCACGACTGTACTCGAAAATTAAAGCTGCGCCGACGTTCAGCACAGCCCGCACGTCCACAGCGGGTTCCTTGGGAGCCCGGGTCGGCTCGGCGGAGCTGCCAGGCGACATTTCCTCCTCCGCGCGCTGCGGATGAGACGATTCCATGGTTTAACGAGCTTCTAAAACTCTGAAGATGCTTTATTTGTATTTTATCTTAAAAGGAACGCGGAAGGCACGGCTAATGGAAGGGCCAGGCTCAGGAAACGCACTGTAAGGCAGCGTGAAGCAGCCTGGTTACCGGGTTGTTGCTTTTTTCCCCCCAATTTTGAACGCACCCCAGCCTGCCTGCGAGAGGTCATCTGCAGCGTGCTTGCCACTCTTTGCTGCGCAGGCTAACCACATCCTGGCACAAAGACGTTATTTCACCAACAGCACACACAGCCTCGCTGGCATATCCATCCCCTCCCAAACCCCTCACGCTGGGGAGTTGGGGTTGGATTTTATTTATTTTTTTCCCCCTTTTTTGCTTCCCCCGAGCAACGCCCCGGCCGCGGTCCCGCTGGGCCGCCGGGCCGAGGGCGGGGAGCGGCGGCTCTCGGGGCGGGGGATCGGGCTGGAAAACCCCGCGGTGCCGGCGGCGGCTGCCAGCCGCCCCCGGGGGCGGGGAGCGGCAGGAAGGCCGGCGGACACGGGCAGGCCGCGGCCCTGCCCGCGGGGGAGGCCTTGGCCGCCAGCCCGCCAGCCACAGGCCTCGGGCCGCC
>JAAGAY010002552.1:28832-49960 GCA_011801015.1 Ardeotis arabs
CGCTCACGTTCCGCTCCGCATGGCCCGGCCGCGGCCCGCCCGCCGCCCCGCCCAGCCCCGCCCGCGGCCCGGCACGCTGAGGGAGCCCGGCCCCGCCGGCCGCCCGGCCCGGCCCGCCCCGCCCGGCCCGGCCAGGGCCCTGCCCGGCAGCGGGGCCGCAGCCCCGGGGCGAGGCGGGCCGGAAGGTGCCCGGGTCAGCAGACGGCGGGGCCGGACCGTGCTGGGCGCCTGCAGAAACCGCTTAAAATCCTCACTTAACGCCGGCCTGAGCCGTGCGTCCCCCTGCGGATTCCTCACGGGTGGAAATCACCTCAACCCCCCCGCTTCCCGCTTTTTACGGAAAGCAGGTGAATTTTTGCACCTGGATGTCTGAGGCCTGGCAGTGTTCCAGCTGGAGCCACGGCATCCTGCTCTGGAAGCGTCCGGGAAGCGGTGGGAAATGGATGTCGTTTCCTTCTTCGCGCCTTCACACGCACGTGAGCCTGCTCCACGCGGGCGTGCGGGAAGCGTGAGGACACAGCGAAGGGCGACGCCGCGTCCCCTCCTCGCCGTGTGCGTAGGAGACCTCGCTGGCGGCCCAGCCTGTCCTCTGCCAGCCCTACCTTGGCGTCCTCCCACCGCTCCTCCCCACATCCACGGCTCTTCGGTCTTTTTTTTTTTTTTTTCCCATTTCCGTGGTTGCAAAATCTAGGACTGAAAAGTGAAGGGGTGCCTGTGCAAAATTAATTCAATCTTTGGGCACGAGTTGGAAGCTTGACGAGGTGTTAATCTCCAGCTTTTTGCACAGGAGCCCTGTCTCCCTGGGTGAGCGGAGCGGATGGCATTCACCCAATGAGCAAGTACTCGCTGTTCTGCTTTACCTTCCGTATCCGGTGTGTGGTCTGGAGCCCCAAAAGCTCTGCGTGCCTCAGACCCAGCCCGGTGTTCTCCGGGCCTCCTGCGCAGCGTGTCCAGGCTGGGAGCTGACAACAAGCGGCGGAGCAGACAGGCCGTGCTGCTGTGCCATCGTGTCTGTCGGCAGAGGCAGGACGTCTCGCTGGGAGGTTTCGTGGACACTTGCAGATGGCGGAGGAGCGGTGGGAGTCGGAAGCCTTAGGACCCGGTCCGGGCTCTGAGAGGGAACTGCCAGACACTGGGCTTGGAGACATGGGGAGTCTGTCCTTCAAACTGTTCCTCTGCCTTCCCCATCCATGGCTGCTTGTGCAAACGTCCTTGCCTGGCCTCCTGTGCCTTTCCAGCCCTACCGCTCCTTACCAGTGTCTGAAAAATGAGTGTGGAAAACCCAACGGCAGTTTTCTTGAACACAAGTCCAGTTGTTGTCCTCCTGGCCCCCAAATGGGACAGCTTCCACCTGCAAAGGTCCCTGAGAACATAAGGAAGTTAAACAGCCTGTCTTCAGTCCAAGCGTCCGGTCCGAGCCCAGACCATCCGCAGTTGCAGAGGAGATCCCACTGGGCCTCACGTAGGTGAAATCTTTGGGTAATTTAGCTGGGAGCATCTAGCAAACCTCTACAGACATAGTGCGCAAGCTGCAGCTTCTCAGAAGCTGATCAGTTGCCCACAGGTTGATTGCTTTGTCATTAAGATGGCAAAGCTCACCCTTCCCTCCACTGTCGATTTTGGGCTGCAGTCCCAAGGCATGGTGACATTAGACCTTGTCACAAAACGACATTTTTAGAATTATTTTAGCACAAAAGATCACTGCCCCCACTGCTTCCTTGGTTGAAAGAACCAGTGAAGCTTTTCAAAGTTGTAATCAACTTAAACCAGGGGTTTTATGGTGGAAAGTGTTGGACAACCTTTGTGATAGGTGTACCAGTCCGGCCTGGAATATTCATGGCAGTAATAAGCGCAGGGCGCCGTGCTAAAGATGTGCGCGGGTTGTTGAGATAAACGTCTGCAAGGAAAGTTCAATCGCGGTGCTTTTTGTGACCTAAGAAATCTTAACGACGGGCACCAGCTAAGAAATGACATGGGCAGCATGACAGCGAGCAGTGAGTTCAGAGCCCACCGGAGAACGTTTCTGGCAGGGAGGCAATGCTGACGTGACCTCTGCCTGTGTCTGGGTGCTCACCAAGCAGCTCCGGGCTGGGACCTGACAAATTTTACACGACCAAGTTGCATTTTGATAAAATAGGTAGCTGAAAGAGGAGTGAGAGATTCAGCTGTCCCAGCTGAGAAAGAAGTAGCACCGTTGCAGTCGTTGGGTGTGAGCGTGTTCGTGTGAGAGAGGAAGGGAAAGACGGAGGCAGAATGGCACTGAAGGGCTCAGCTTCCTGAAATCTGCAGTCAGTCCTTGCGGCTTTGCAGGAACCAGACCCACGCGAGTAGCTGTCTCCTCAGTTTCCAAGAAACGAGGCTTCCCTAGTCCCATGGTTCACTCACCGCCATCTTAGGGAACAGAAAGGAAGCGTTTAATAAAAAACATGGAGCATTTGTTTAAGGTTGAGGGCTCGTGTTCCTCTGAAAATTATCTTCGATAATTCAGTGTCCCCCACTGAAGTCAAACCCGGGTTAAATTAATCTGGGGTCAAAGTGCTGAATCACAACAGGGAATTACGTGGAGTTGGGTTATTGAGAGCCAAACTGTGTAAAATTTTAAAGTATTAACTTAAATTTCTGAGCCTAAATGTTACTGCAGGTGTGTGAGCAAGGGAGAACACTGAGAGTGCTGTGCCGGGATGTGCAGTTGCAGGGTGCGGAGGCTGCCACGGAGCAGCGGTCCCCGGCACGTACGGCTGTGCGGCAGCTTTTATTGGCGAGCAGTGTGTGTTTGCTAAAGGTCTCTCTCTCCAAAGCCATGGTAACAGCAGCCGCACTCGGTGTCTCCCGGGGAGATGTGGAGCCCGCAGAGGCCCGCGGAGCATCGCGGGAAGGGATGGATGCCTTCGGACTGCCGCCTGCCACGGCTCATTGTGGGTGGAAGCAGTTAGCTCGTGCTGAGATACCACCCCAAATTAAGCCTTGGATTTAGTATTCCCAGCATTCTGCTAAACCTCCTACTTAAAGATAACGTGGATGTAAATCTGTGTTTCTGTCAATGATTTCAGTGCTGAGGTCGGCTGCTCCTGTGCAGCAGCTCCCTGCATCTGGGCAGGTACCTAAGAGAAGCTGCTGTGGGTCAGCCCTGGGTTGACCTGGAGGTCCATCAAGCAGGTCTTGAATATATTAGAGCTGGAGTGCGGTGGAGGAGATAAATCTTTATACAAGCATATTCTTTTTCCCATAACAAGATACAGCCACCTCTTCTGTGTGTCCAGCTATGACAAATGTTCTTGTTTGGGTAAAGTTGTGCCCTTCAAAATTCTGTCTTGTAGCGAGTAGCACGGGTTTGATGAAAAATCACATGCCCTTACGAGCGTGGCTCACATAACAAAATAAATCTGACAGACAATTGGCTTCCTAATGAGTGCAATTAAGCAGTATGGGGGCTGAGTTTTATCAGAGTTTATTGGCAAAACTACAGAATATTTTATGAAGCTTGTTTCATGGTAGTGAAATGATTGATAGTTTTGCAGAGGAATGCCATGGAAATCCTTCTTTTGTTTCCTGGCTTGGAAGACGTATGCCAGACGAAGTGTGAAGGAATTCATTTGGCTCCTCTTTGTTATTTACAGTTTCTTACATTATGAACCCTTCACCCCAGGGACCTCTGTGTGGTGGTCCCACTTGAGGAACCTCAACAGATAAAGTAGACATCAAAGCAAGCCAGCCAAAATACAGCTGTTTGTTAATAACGCACTGAGACATCAGTCACCATCAGAGCAAAATTATCCATCTTGCTTGACCTGTGGAGTCTGAAAATGGTTGCAATTGTCTTGTGGGGAAGTTGTAGGAGGTGTCATATTCCACAGAGAGGTTTTCTTTGATTTCTACGTGGCTGGTGCTCCACTCACTGGGATTAGGGATCGAGACTTGACCTGAGCGCTCTCTGGCCATCTTCAGAGCACTATGTGTTGATGAACTTCTGTAGGGACTCTAGCAAGCTATTTTTAAGCACAATTTCCATTTTAGGGCACGATTTCCATTAAAAGGCAATATTTTCTGGAAATACAGTACCTGTATAGTAATTTGGAGATAATTTTGAAGAGACAGGGAACCCGTAAGGTGTTGCGCCATCATCTCTGCGCAGAAGTTGAGAAACGGGAGTAGCTGGTGAAATAAAGCATAGACCACCCCTCTGGGAACACGGTCTGTGAAGTCAGTTGTGAACTAGTGGAGTGAACCCAGACTACGGCGACAGGCAAGAAAGAAGGACGGTTTGCAGGTCACGGATTCATCAGAGGGCGCAGTGCAGAGACAGCCGTTAGCACAAAGCTGCTGCTGGAACGATCGGGTCGATGTTGACCTCCGTGGAAAAAGGGAAGGGAGAGCGAGACAACCTTCCTGTGAAAGCAAGCACGGACACCGGGAGAGGGGGCAGGCAGCCCGGTGGGTTGGGGTCGGGTTGTTTTTCAGAAAAAGGAAAATTTCATCTATTGAGAATCATAAAAGGTTGTAAAATCAAAGAGTGAAAGACTGGAAGGGCTTTGGTACATATTAATAAATAAAGACACGCATGCTTTTAAGGACTAAATTACAGGCTGTCGGTGAGGTCCTGAGGGAAGCCGGAAAGAGCCTCTGTAGTGATTTAAATGGCTTGAGGTCAGGTCTTCAGTGAGCGCTTCGCAAAGGGCTCCAGGCCGTGTGGTGACCGCAGCAGTGGCGCGAGCCGGGATCCGCCGTTCCTGCGTTCGTTAAGGGCTCGTTCGTTAAGGGCTCGTGCAGCCGCGCCGAGCGTCAGCTGCCGCTCGAACAAGAGGGCAGCGTCAGCGGGGGGTACGTGACGCTGAAGATGCCGTGCCCGCAGGACATTGTGAGGTACTTTAGGGTGAATCTTCCTGCAAGGGACAACGTGGGAGCAAGAAGAGGCACAAGAGAAGTCGGCGAGCTCAGGAACGGCTGTGAGGGGGACACGAGACGGAGGGGCCCGTTCGCAAAGGCCGGCAAAAGCAGCTTCTTCAGCCCACCATATAAATGAAGGCTCTGTCAGTTCCGTTTTTGAACTTTACCCTCTCTCCATAATTTAGTGTTTGCACGATAGCCCTTCTCACTTGTCCTCACCTCAGCATTTATCTAGCAGCAGGCGACGAGGATCTGGGGGCAGCTCTCTGTGCCTTTGACATCTCTTAATTAAACTATGACATTTGCTAAGTGTGGAAAAGAAAAACACTGGAGGAAAAAAAAACCTCATTGCGTTCTCGTTAGACCACTGTATTCATGAGACTTTGGGGTGCCATGCAGGAGAGCGGTACAAAGGATATTTTTAATGAGCTTCAGGAAAGGTGCCCTTGATTTTAGTTTGTCCCTAATTGTACGAGCTTTGATCTTGATTTCTTCAAGAGATATTTTACTGTGCGCTTAGATATCGCTGACAGACCTGAACAGTTCTTTCTTTGTCCAGTTTCTAAGAGAGGAAAAAAAGTTTCCACTGGAAAATGATTCCAGGGAAAAAGTTTCAGCGAGCAGCATCTTCAGGATCTGGCCCGATGATGGTCTACAAATAGGTTCTGCGTAAGGGAGAAGGCATGCCCAAGTGATACGTACCGCCCGCGCTGGTGCAGATGAAGTCAAATGCTAAATGAATGGATGTGCTTCGTGCTTTGCTGTCACGTGCGGTGGTGAGGAGAGCTTCAGAAATACAGGAAAGGGGCTGAGGAGCACTGCAGTGCTGTGCAGCTGCACAACCCCAGCTCAGGGCTGGGGCCGTCTTGGCCAGTTCACTCTCCTTCGCACCGCGTCTCCAGTGAGGCTGGAAGCCTCGTGGAAGGGCGTTTCTGCGTGTATCACTTCGGAGTGCCTGGATCCAGAGTTAGCGCTGGGCCCGCCTTAGAAGACTGTTGAAATCTGATTTCCTAGTATGAATCATTTAGTGTTTTTCTGATTAGAAAAGCAATCAAACGAGATGCAAACTCAAGGTAATTTTAAAGCTGCTTTTAAATTAGTCTTGGTGTTTTGCTGCTTGACAAATCCAGAAGCAGGGGCCTCTGAAATCGTTGCAAGGGTAGGGCATGGCTGTAGCAAATGAAGTTGGTATTCAGCAGAGACCAAGGCCAGAGGTTTTCCTGTTTCCAGCCGTGGCTTTACAGCTAAGGTTGCCGGTAATGAAGCTGACTAGAACCAGACTGGGCTCACCGAGTGAAGGGCCTTCACTTCAGAGGGAGCTCAGGCACTTACTCATTGGCTGCCTTAAATTAATACTTCTTCTTTCACCAGAGCCTTAGGTTTGAGTCTAAGGGCAGCTGGCATCAAGACAACCCTGGAGAATAATCTGTAGTAAAGAACAGCCACACTTGGGCTGAGAGCCCTCCTCTCCCCAGCGAGAGCACAGGATAAAACCTGCTGAGACGTCCTTGGTACCCTGCCACGAGCTCCCTTCTCCAGCGCCTTTTCATCTTCCCTTCCATGAATATTAACAACTGTTCCTTCACTCTGAAAGACTGCAATGCTAAAATACATCCAGACGTGCCTCCCGGAGCCTCAGCGGCGCTCGGGCAGCCTCGCCGAGCGCAGTTCAGCAGCGAGGCTGCTCGGTCAGACCCAGCCGGCCCCTTGTTTTGCAATGCAGACACGCCTTCGCTCAGCCCGTCGACATACAGGACACTTGAGCAATCAGATACGCCGGTGACTTCTTGCCGTTATTGAACTGGGTTGAATTGAATCAACAGCGCGCCGTTCGCAGAGCTGCACCCATCAGCGTCGGGTGTTTGGAGGTCACGGGCGGGAGGGAACGCCAGCCTGGGCTTCAGGTCCTCCCCGCTGCGAGGTTTACAAAAGGCAGGGGAAAAAAAATTAATCCTTCAGCTATTCCCTCGGATAAAGTTCCGGCATAGTGAAAGTTAGCATGTGTCTGCAGTTCATTAATCGTGACTCAGTGGCAAACCCGGTTTTTACTGGTGTGAGTGAGCGCTGTGAAGGGGCAGGTCTGCTGCCGGGGGTAACATCCCGCCAGCAAGGTACAGAGCCAACCTGCAGAGATGCTGTGAAAGCAGTTTTGACCGGTTCTCTTCTGGATGTTTAGTTCCTCTTTCTATTTTTTTCTTTATCTATTTGCAGATTACTCCAATTAAATTACTCAGGGAATAAATCACTGCCCCGTGAGAAGTACCTAATCAAACAGATAAGCCTTGCTTTTCACCCTTGTCTCTCTCGCTCCCACACATGACTTTGCATGTGAATCTTTAAGACCTGTATGCCCTATATTTTTTCACTCTAATGCTGCAATTAATCACATTACATAACCAGCCTACTGCTGTTTCTAATTAAATTTTTCAGGGGGGGTGCGGGGAGGGGGGAGAGAAGGCAGAAAGAACCCTGCATTTAAATCCCGTGAAGGGTCTGTCTCGAAACGACAATGCCAGGAAGCGGCGAGGGAAGGCTCCCTCCATCCTCCTCGCACCCCCGTGCGCCAGGAGCTGCGGGCGCAGGCCCCGTCTTATGCAACATCCCACGCCGGGGTCTGACTCACGCGCACTTACCTCACCGGGGACAGGCTAAAAATAGGGTTTCATTCTTAACTCTGCGCAGCCGGGCTCTGCCTCGCTTCCAAGAAGACCCTTGACGGGGATGAAAATAGAGCGAGTTCTGCGCATTGCTTCCTGCCGGAGATGTCTGCTCGGCACCCTCACGCTGTTTGTTTATCTGGCCTTTTAGCGCAGCGGAGAGCAGGGTGGGTGCTTTCGGGAGCAGGGAAAATGCGCTCCTTTGCTGGCGTTACTGCCAGCTGGTTGCAGACAGGGTGGCACGAGGAGGAACGGGGCAGCGGGGAGGCCGGACGTCGGGAAGCACGGCGGTAGTGGCTGCGTTGCAGCAGTTCCCACAGCTTTGGGAAGGGACGCTGGGCTGGAAGGATGGGAGATCAGCCCTGGTCTGGGTGGGAGGAGGTTGTTGGTCCCAGATTAGGGATGGAGCAGGGACTGTGGGAACAAGCGTCCCTCAAAACTCTCTCTGCAGCTGCAGCTTAGACCCGAGCGCTGCCCCGTGTGCCTCTCTCCTTGCTCGGGGTGCAGACCAGCCCTCTTTCCCCCATCACCCTTGCATCTCCTCTTGGGAAAGGTCCGTGTCTGCAGCACGCGGGGCCGGCGCGAAGGCATCCCGGGGCTCCCGGGTGCGGCAGGGCGCAGGATGGCAGCGGCCAAGCAACGCCAGCTGGGCATGGACAGAGTCAGTGCACCACGGACGGCCGCTGCCACCGGCGTGGGACGGGGCTGGCGCAGCTCATCTCCCCCCGGTGCGGGCGGCGATGGCACGTCCTTTCAGGGCACGCACATGCACCGTCTCGCCTTCGCTTTGGCAGCACGGCCTCTGCTTTGCGGGGCTCACCGTGTGTCCAGAGCTCCCACACCTGACAGCGGGGGATTAACCCCAGAGCTCCGCTTTTGGCTGAGAACAAAGCAACTTTCTAGGTGTCGTGGCGGCTGCAGAGGGACTGAAAGGGCAGATGAGCATCTCAAAAGTCAGAGAGCAAGCAAACTTTCATATGAATTAGGAAACTTTAACACATCTAGCAATTGATACATCACTTCTGAATTTTCTGGCTGACCTGAAGAACAAGTTCTGAAGCTTTGGGTTGGTGTAATGGGTACAGGGCTGCTTCCCCTCTGCTTTCTCAGCCTTTGGCAAAGAGTCCTTTAGAGGGTCCAGAGACGTTTTTCCCTAGAAATTCTATCTTAAACAATTTGAGAGTGAAAAAGTGATGTGTAAAACCATACTCATTTTGCTTCCATCTGCCTTTTTGAAAACATCTGTTCCTAGGTTGACTTATTCTAGGGATTGCAGTTCAGGCCCCTCTCTAAACGGCGGTCGGGATGAACCCAGTGAACCGGAGGCTCTCCGGTAGCCGCGTGACTCGGGGGTGTTTGCTGGCCCGTAGCCAGCTGGCCATGCTCGCTGTAGGTTACCATCATGACGGATTTTCTTAAACATAAATCCTGCGCCTGAGGAGATCCGTGACCGTTCCTTGATTCCAGAGCTAACTTTACAGCCTATTTGTAAGGAATTTTAAGCCGATTATAAGTAACATATCTACTTTCTAAAAGCCACATGAAGACTTGTCGTCTTTAACTTTCTGCCCCTCCCTGAGGGCGCAGGCACCTGCGGGGCAAGGTACCTGTGGCCCGGTTATTTTCCCTCGGGCTTTCTATCTTTGCAGCAGCCGTAAGCTCAGCGCTCATCCTGCGCCAGGACTGGGAGCATCAGCATCGTTCACTGAACTTTATTCTTTGCGTCGTGGTGTTGGTGTGGTCAGAACTGAGAAGAGACGTGGCGCCGAGAGCCGAGGGGAAGGGCGGCTTTGGGAACGGCTCAGCGGCAGGGGACGATGGCAGCGCCTCGTGCACCCCATCACTTCGTTGCACGGTGAATCCCGAGAATCTGAGCTTCTGCTTTGCAGAGCAAGAGTTCAGGGAGATTTTGTGAAGGGAGGAGGCAGGAGGCTTTGATGCCATGTGGATGTCTGAGGTGTTTCCCTGGTTGCCGCTAAATTGAAATCACCTGTTGGATGTGATTGAGAAAGAATGCAAATGGCCTCGCAGGAAACCCCAGGGAAGAGGAAGGAGATTGGTTAACTCTGAGAAAGAGGAGATGATAACGAAAGGGAGGAAGGCATAAGAGAGAGAGAAGAACTAATTGAGAAAGCAGGCACCTCAGGAAAAAAAATTTAAAATGTGGGACTAGGATAAGGGGCAGCAACAGGAAAAAAGGCAGAAAGTTTAAACATGCAGGGAGCAAAGCTCATAGGCAGGAGGACAGAGTGGAGGAGGAAAATGAAAAGAGAGGAGCTGATTTATGAAGCAGACAAAGCAAGCCAGCCTCCTGTAGCCTGCATTTTAACCCTGGTACCTGTCCTACATCCCTGTAGCAGCGCGGGAAAGGGTGTAGCTGAGGGATGTGCTTTGGAAGTGCAGGAGCCTAATTACTGCCTCCTGTTATTTGGGACAAGTGCTTTAAATTTGCATTCTGCCCTGAGAGGCATTACTCCCTGTAATAACGTCAAGGCTGGGTTTGGAGCTGGGAGAAGGAGATTTCTGAATAGCACAAAAGTAAGTCATGGGCCTTGGAGACGGGAGCAGAAACGGTGCTTGGGAGCCAGGTGCTTGGGTTTGCCGCTTTTGTAATGCTGTTCAGTGGCCAGAGGAGAAACCTTACTGACTGTGGGCCAGGTTCTGTGTTATTTGTGCTGCTTCATGTAACATAATACAGAACTAAACCAGCCAGAGAGTCCCGCAGGAGAATTTCTGTTTGCATAAAGCTGAGAGAAATGGCCTCGGTGCTTCCTATAGCGTCTGAATGCGGTTTGTTCGGAGAGAAGGGAGAGAAAGTGGAGGAGCAGGGCTGTCAGCACCAGCAGAGCCTGGGAGTTTGGTGTGATTCACTACGAACTGCTTTACAAAGTTTGTAGACATGGGACCAGTATCCTTGGTGCTGCAGTTTTCCCAGCAACGAGACAGATGGAATTGCTCTGAGGGCTCAAGCCCATGGAGAAACCGGGGCCGTGAAGCACGTGGCTGACGGTGGCCCAGGGCTGGGTGTCGGTAGCCCAGCTCTGTGTGTGGCCTCGCTGAAGTGGGTGATTTTTCTCACATATCTCAGTGATATTCTGGTTTTGTTGTGAGTTATAGGGAAGCAACACGACCTGCCACTGCGCTGGCTAGAGAGCTCCCAGGCGCCTGTGCCAGGTCTTGCTGGGTTCTGTGCGTGTCCCGTGCATGGATCCCACTCTCCGAGTTTCCTAACTGGGATGTTAAATAACCAAACACAGGATAAACCCAGGTGGGCAGTAAACTTCTCAAGCTGGAGAGCCCAGAGAAACCATTGCGTTGCTGGGGGGGCGGTTTCTGCGCTGCAATTGCAGGCCAAGGGAGGGAGGCTGAAGTTGATGCAAGGAGGGGAAAAAGAAAAAAAGCTGATGCAGGACTGAAAAGAAGGAGGGAGACAAAGGAGGGAAATTCTTACATTTCTTTATTGTGCCTTGGACTCCTTGACGGAATTCATCCAGATTCCACAGGACACAACCCAAAGGGACGTGGCTGGGTGGGAACACACAGGTGGCACCCTTAGTGTTTGGTTTCTGCAGACGTTTTTTTTGCAGTGAGGCAGCATCTTGGGGGGATGCAGGCGGTTGTGGGGCGCAGAGCCCGCGGCTGACTGGAGGAGAAGCGAGGCAGCGCGGCTGTGGGTCCCCGCTGGCAGCGTGTCGCTTGGGAGAGAGGGCAAGCACACAGCTGGAGCTTTGTGGACTCGGGGACCTCGGCCACCGGCGCTGCGAGGCGGTTATACAGGGGAGGTGGTTATACAGGCACGCATGGGCGGTCCGTCGAGGTCTGCGTGAGCTGTGTGGGCAAACCCCATCAGATAGGGAACCAGAGCAGTTGCCAAGTGGTTCATCTGCTGGTGGGGCTGGTGTTTGGCCCTCTCCCATCCTGCGCTGAGGTCTGTGCTGGAGGGCTCGGGGGGTTCTCAGCTGATGGCTCTGTTGCCTGTGGTCTGGTTGAGCCATGTGCTCAGACGTTGGCTCCTGGCTGGGTAAGGGAGTCTGCAGGCATCACTGTGAGTAGAGGTCTTGTTATAAGCACTGGGGGAAAACAAAAAAAAAACCAAAACAAAAAACGAGGCTACTACCCCCCAGAAATAGCAGCCAATTCCCCCAAAGTCTGTTCGTGACCCAAAGGGAACATCTTGGGAGATCAAGGCCAGGCTGGATGGGGCTCTGAGCAACCTGATCTAGTGGGGGATGTCCCTGCTCCTTGCAGGGGGGTTGGACTAGATGACCTTTGAAGGTCCCTTCCAACCCTAATCATTCTATGATTCTATGATTCTATGATCAACACAAGCACAGAATTCATCTCGGGCCCCAGCGTGGTCTGGCTCGCTCTGCTGCTGTCACTGCTCGTGCATGAAGCTCCTGAGTCCGTTCTCTATCAGCAGCACAAAGCAAGTCACCCTGGAGTAGGTTTTACTCGAAACAAATATTAACCAGAAGTCTTCATTCACTTCTGCAAAGCTATGAGCTGTATTTGCTCTAATGGCATTCTGGGAGGGTTGCTGCTGTTTTTCTACGCAGTAGCCCATTTTTTTTCCCCCTTTTACAGTACTCGGATCACTGCTCGCCTCTGCGAGGTGCTCATCCACCCAGGAGCTGAGGTCTGACCGCGGTGGCCATGATCTGCAGTAATGTCACCTGGCAGGGGGAAAGCCGGTCCCGTCCCACTCCTGCCTGGTCTGCACAAAACCCCAAATCCCGATCAATTGGCTTTTTTGACTGGAGGATCCATGTCTTGTCTGAGCTTGCAGGCACAAGGCGTTTGGATGGGGAGGGAGAGGACTGACGATTGATGCTGGTGTATGTAGGACTGGCGCTGCGTTCTGAGAATACTGCTGGGTGTAAGTAGGAGAAGCACCCAGCTAGCAATGAAATACTGGAATGGATGGCTAGTGGGGGAAAAACCCTTCCCCTGAGATTTGAGATGTGGCGATCGCAATTGCAAATCTTGGGAAACTTGAACCACCCCATCAATCGATGATAATTTTCATATTTACCAACTTTTTAGGGGAAATGCTTTTACCTTCCTCATTTTGGACGATCGTGTTTATATGGCAGCGGGAAGCTTCTTCAGGCAGCATATTATATTCATGTAATATCACACACAAAGCACAGAAATCTGAGGTGGAGGCTCAGAAAAACCCCACAGAAGTCAACTGTTGATGCGGTAGTTAAACCCGAAGTTTAATATCTTACTTAACTGCTATGGTTTGATCAAAGAGCAATCTATCTAAAGGAAAGTTCTCCTCAAAGCAGCACAGCGGTACGTGTTTAACGTGCAAACTTGCGCGGTCCCAGCGCCGTGCTCTCGGAAACGGCCCGGCCTTGGTGACGCGCGTGCACGCGGCTGGCCGGGAGGGAGCCGGCACGCCGGCCAGGTTCAGGCTGCTGCGGGAACGTTGGCGTTGCTCTGTCGGAAGTCATCTGGGGAGGACGCAGAGCATGAATCAGCCTGGATTTCTCTAATGGTTTTCTAGCCAGAGTCTTCCAGCAAATGTGTACTTTTGCATCATAACAGCTGTTGCCCTTTCTGCCAGTTCCTAACACTTGTGGTTGCCAGCTTGGCTTCAGCGCATGCTTCCAGCCCGTGTAAACAAATCCCACCCATGTTATGTTTTTGAGATGAAAGCAAAGATCTGTGCCTGAAATGTTGAGCAGGCTACGGGAAACGTAGGATGCGTGTGGCTTAAGAATGTGGTCAGGCATAGGTATTGGGGGGGGCGTGAGCCCCCCACTGCGCCCTCCCTGGTCACAAACCCAAACCCACGGTCTCTAGCTGATGCACTACGAAAGGCCAACGTTGCTGTGAATGCAAAGCCATCCTTGTTTAAAATAAGGACGTGGATGTCTTCATGGTGTAAATATTAAGCAGCATAGCTATGGTTCTGCCTTAAGTTCTCCTGGGAAAAGGTGTTTTTTTGTCTTCATGCTTTGGGATCTCAAAGCAGCTGGACTCTTGGATGTCTTCTGATGTCTTGTGTTTGTGAGTGATTGAGGGAGTGCTAAGTAATTAGGTGTCTGAGTAATGAATGCTCCAGAGAGAATGTCTGGAGTGAAAGGGATATGGACTGACGGGAGGATGCTGAGCAGCGATTCGGGAAAGGTCAGGGTGGTGACAGAGCAGATGAGAGAGCTGTTCTGCTCCTCTCATTCCGAAACTGAGAGCAGGAGCTGCAGGGAGGAGGAACTCTGTAGTGGTCACTAGTGCTTCTCCCTCACGGAGAGGAGTAGTAATGCAGGAGCTCTCTTTCCTGACCGCGTTTGTGTGAGCTCCTTGTGTTTCAATGATACTCGGTATTTGCACGTCTCTTCTTCTCCAGTTGTGCATTTTTGACTGTGTAAAGCCCGTAAGTGGGTTAAGAGGAAAAAAGCAAAGCTCTCCTGTATTTTTATTTCGGTGCATTGTGATTTCTGCATCTGTGCTTGTAAAACTGGCGCTACGGGAGGCTTAACCGACCTTGGTATCCTGGGCTGACTGGAAGCCCGCTGGAACCAGCACAGAGGTGCCGGCTGACCTCGGCGGCGTCTGCAGCCGCCTGGAAGGGCAGGAAGAAACCCATCTGAGGAATGGCAATCAAAGCTTTCCTGTGACCGGCCCTCTCCCTTTATCCAAAGGGAATTCCCTGCATTTGGAAAGATTGTTCAGTCTCGGGAACCGCAGCCAAGCCACTGATACGCGCAGCAAAGGTCCCAGTAGCTGTCCCGGTAATGAAGGAGCAATAGGGACACTTTCCCTGGCAGCAGTCCTGAGAGCACTGCCGTATCAGTTCCCTTAGAAAAAAATAAAGGGCTTTAGACCTAAGAGCAAATGGCCTTGGGAGGCAGTTAATGCTGGAAAATTGGCCTCGCGAACGCTTGCTGTTGAGAGGCTGCTGGTGCTGCTGCCTGGTCCCAGCCTCCGAAGAGCAGTGTGCATCAGGAGCAAACCAACACGAGGGAGCAAGGGGAAGGTTGGGGAGAAAACACCAGACGTGAGAAAACTGAAGACAGTTATGTGCGGTGTTTTGTATAATCATAGAATCACGGGATGGTTTGGGTGGGAAGGGACCTTCAAAGCCCATCCAGTCCAACCCCCCTGTGAGGAGCAGGGACATCTCCAACCAGATCAGGTTGCTCACAGCCCCGGCCAACCTGGCCTTGAATGTTTCCAGGGATGGGCCACCCACCACCTCTCTGGGCAACCTGGGCCAGTATTTCACCACCCTCAGTGTAAAAAAATTTCTTCCTTATATCAAGTCTGAATCTGCTTCTTTCTATTTTAAAACCATTACCCCTCGTCCTATCACAGCCAAAGGGGTTATCTTGAGCCCCTTTGCATTTTACTTTGGGTTTTCATGCCTCTTGACTCTCCCGTGGGAGTCACACCCGACAGATCTCCACACCCCATTGCCACGAGGGAGTTTTTTATTAAAGCTGTGGTTCATGCAAAAGCACAGTCCGTTGACCGTGAGTCTGGCCCGTCCTGACTACTTGACCAAGGAGACGTGCATCCCAGCTGCCGTAAGCCTCCAGAGACAGCTCGAGTTCATCTGAGATTTCCCAATGATTTGAAAAATTCTTCTCAGCAAACGTTATCTGATAGACAAGTGCTGCCTGGTGACCATTAATAGCATCTCCGACTCATCCCCAGCTATTTCCTTACGCCGCATGCGTGCGCAAAACTCTTGAAGAAAAGACTCACAAAAGAAAGTAAGAAGCTTGTAAAAATTATTTGGACTTAAATCTTGTTGCGATCCCCCTCCTGGTTCAACAATAGCCAGCGGTAGGCAGCCAGTCTGCGCTGCGAAATGTCAGGATGACTCAACCGGGGCTGGGATCTGCTGGGTCAGGAGGGGACGGGTTCACGCCCGGGGCGGGAGGCTGCTGGAGGTGGTGGCCTGGGGAGAAGATGATCCCAGCTCCCTCCTGCTCTGTGCCCGGTTGGCAACTGCAGGACGCGCGGGGCTCTGGGAAGGACGTCGGAATAACTTGGGCATCCCGGTGATGCGCTGGCTCTCCTCAAAGCCAGCTTTTGTACCCAAACACAGGGGTGAGCTTTGGCGAGCGCTGTCGCTGTTGTTCTCCCTTGCTCTGTCCCTGGCTGTGTGTATTTAATTTAACGTCTCTTTAATCAAACTTGACTTTAATTAAACTCCCTTAGCTGTCCCCCCTAAAACGCTTTGTGATCCCCTGGATATCCCAGATGCTGTGAGGGACACCGGGCTTTTCTTCAGCAAGGGTGAGGTGGAGATTTGACAGCGGCACTACTGATTAAATAATCAAAGGGATACAAATGAGCTTTTCTTGGGATTTTGTTTAGCTGGTCCTTGGGTGGAAAGAAATAGGTGGCCTGAGAAGACCTGCGTTCTGCTTGGCCTCCTTCCTATTTGGAAAGGGTCTTCTGGATTTCTCACTGCTGGTGCTGTGGCAGGAAATTGCATCACTATCAATATTTTTTTTTTTTTTTTTTTTTTTTTTCTTTTCATGACGCCTGTGTTAGAGGCCTGTCCTCCCAGCAAACCCAGCTCCCGTGCCCAGCCCCACCAGAGCCTTGCTACCAATTCCAGTTTGGGATTTCTCTGACTCCCACTGAAAACAGTGTCAGAGTCCCTCAGCGCCGGGGAGAAACCCGGGGCTTTGGGGGGGTCTCTGTGTCTCCCAGGAGGGCGAGGACCCTTCAGCTCTCTTGGGTGAGGGGGATGCACTCGTTTTCCTTACGATGATGCGTATAGGACGTTATATAATGAGAGATTTATGCAGCCCATGCTTTGGATAGCTTTTTAGCAGCTTTTGGGGAATATCTGTGTTTCCTGGGGAGGTCCCCCGGGTGCCGGGGCTGTGCTGGAGGCACTGCCGCACTCTCGGCAATGCTTCACGGACCGCTGGGCACCTGAGGGTCCGTGGAAAAGCAGGATCGCAGCCCTGGCACGCCGCAGCGTGAGCGGAGCCTGGGCTGGTGCCGTCCCGCAGCCCGTATTTGGCTGGTCTTTCCGGGGCTGCCTTTCCTCTGGGGTTGTCAGTTCACCTGTTCGAAAGTGAGATGCAGACACCTCGTTAAATACGACTGGTTTTGTCTAAGCACGCACTCCTCCCCGTGAAGCTTCTTTGAAATTCTTTTTCTAAGCATTAAAAATAGATAAAATGAGAAAAAGTTTGCAGAGAGATTTCAATATTAAAACAGGGGAATTCCTACAGTCTTTTTCCTTTTTTTTTTAATTTTATTGATGGGAACTGTTTGGAAAAGATAGCTGGAAAAGTTAATTTTTGAACAGCAAATGCCCCTGAAGGGAGAAGGACGGGGGGGGGGAAAGAAGGGGAGAGAAGGGAAAAAAAAAAAAAAAAGTCCTTTCAAAGAATCATTGACCTAAATTGCACTTTAATGCACATACCATGCTGTCCACACCACCTACGTGTCTCCAGGAATACTGCTCAATAACAAGCCCTAAACGTTTAGTCATTTCCTGCAGCACGTTTGCAGGAGCCGGTGGCTGCGCGCGCTGAGCGTCTGTGAGTGCGCTGCAGTTCAAACAGTTGGTTTCCATATCAGCAGCTGCTGGCTTTCATCTCCTTTTGGGAAAGGTGCCACCGGCAGCGTTGCAGCGAGCCCCAGGTTAATGTTCCAGCCGCCTTTCCGCAGAACTTCCAGCGAAGGGCCGCCGTGACGCAGCGGCCGCCTCGCAAAGCCTCCGCCTCAGACTCGGCTTTTTCCAAAGCCCGCTGTGGGAAAACCTGGCGTAAAAACCGAGCGAGCGGGACGGTGGCTCAGCTGCAGGAGACGGCTTTTAAGGAGGTTTTATTTTTGTGTTTTATGAATCCCGTGTGTTTACGGGCTGGGTGGCAAGGAGCCTGGCAGGAGATGGCAGAGCTGCTCTGACCTGGTGGCTGTGGCTCGCTCGGCCCCGCTGGCGGGGACGCCGGTGTCTCCTGCCTGCTGTGGTACCCCAGTCCTGCTCCGAGGGGTCGGCGCTCCCCGCATCCGCCCTGGCTCGCTCCCTCCTGCGCCGGGAGCGTCGGGGACTTTCGTAGCCATCAGCTCAGCTTTTGCTCAGCCTTGCAGGGAAGATGCAGTCGTGCCCAGAGAGGTTTATCGTTCGTGCGTTGGCCTTTCAGGCTGGCATCGGAGCAGGTTTCTGTCCGAGGAATCGAGAGCGAAATCCTCTCACTGTTTTTAAGCGTCTGCCTTCAAAATGGTGGCTGCTTCTCACTTGAAGTTCATGGTGACAGATGGCTAGATCTCAAAGACATTAGTTAAAAGCTATAGGGTGTTTTTCACCACATGTCTTGCTGGTTTCCCTCCTAAAAAAATAAAAACTAAAATCTGTGAGAGAGCCCTCCCAATGTGACAGGCCAGATCTGACCGTCTGTTGAGTTCACTTTATATAATCTCTGTGTACCGTAAAGTGGCCTTCAAAAAGCCAGGGCTCCGCGCCGGGTAATTCCCTGCGCTTGGAGAGGGCTGCGGCCGCTCCGCAGCATCGCCGGGATCTGGAGCCAGGAAGCAGATATTGGATTTTTGGGTCTAGAGAGCGGGGAATCTGCCCCAAGTACCTTTCATATGGGCTGTGCGGGGGCCCGGGGATTCGTGTGCGTATTCAGGGCATCGTAAGGGCTCAGGAGCTAGCGCGCACCTTCTGTGCGGCCCACCAGCGTTTGCAGTCTCATTTCGCAGGGAGAAGAGGCAGAAATCTCACAGCTCCAGTAGGAGCATATGCTCTGGGAGACCTCGCTACGTTGCATAAGCCTTCCCATGAAAGGAGCTGGCTTTGCGAGCGCAGCACATGAGTCAACGGCACAGCTAGACTTGTAACGTGGGAGTCACACCTACTCTTGGCTGCAGAATTATCCAGAGAAACAGAAGGTTAATAGGAACAAAATAAAGACTGAGGAACCCTTAAAGGTTAGCTACAGGATTGGATTCAATTGGCAAGAGGGGGGAAAAAAGAAAGGAAACGGGTCAAGCCAAAGGAGAGAGAGCGGGGTAGTGCAAAGCCACGTTGTCTGTCTCCTAGGGAAAGTTCAGTTTAGATCAGTAAAAATGTGATCCATAAACCTTTTTTTTTTTTTTTTTTTTCAAATTAGCTACTTCTGGAGAGGGTCATTATTGATTACAGAAAGAGAAAGTCACTTGACTAATGAGAGAGAGAGAGTGGAGTGAGCTCCAGGATGCTCGAGAAGTATTATCAGCGCACGAAAGCGGTTCTGCAAGGCAGGGAACGGCTGCCCAAAGCGTGTAGGTACAGGCACAGCTGGCACCCGACCCGGGGCACCAGCAGCAACCCCACATTCCTTGGCTTCGCTTCTGCCTTTATAGATCCTGATTTTATGTTGGGACATCCTAGAAATTAAAACCAAACAAGCAGCACGGCTGGCTGTGATGCTTGGAGAACCTGAGCATCTCTGGTCCAGCGGAGCAGAGCTTGCCCCCCAGCGCAGGCTGGGCGAGGGCGACAGCGCTGGGGATGGGACCGGCGGCAGAGGGAGAGTGGGGCTCAGCCCCCGGGCCCCGCAGGCACCTCTTTCTCCTTAGCTGGACCCATGTTAGGTGCCCAAGTACCCGTACGGAGCTGGGGCTGACTGGTCTGCTGGAGTCCGCAGAGAAGCCAGTGGCAGCTCTGATCCCGTCCACACCTCACTGTGGGCTTTGGGACAGGATCAGGAAACAGGGATATCCTGAAGAGATGAATCCACGGATTTTCAGTTTATAAGGGTGTTCCATTGAGTAAAACTTATCCGGATACTGAATCCTTACCGTAGGCTGGAGCCAGTTTCCATGTAAATTAATCGGCAGCATTGCATTTGTGTTTTTTCAAGACTGCGGTGGCCTCGCTGGCCTCGTGAGAAGAAAAAGAAAGACTACAGAAAGTCATGTTTCGTTTCCAGGGTGTTATCTTTGGTTTTTCCCCTAAGAAACAAGACTTCACATGGCCCAATCCAGTATTGTTCACGGCGCAGACTTACCTGCCTGAGGTTCACCTCCATTCTAAATTTGTGCTGTAAAAATCAGGAATGACCAAGATGGGAGTGAAAAAACCGTGATCGCTCAGAGCTTCTGATCAGAGCTTACAGAAGCGCCCCACATGAGGCTGCCCTGGAATTGCTTTCGTTATTACGTAGGTTTCCTGGCTCTCCTCCACGTATACCAAGGTCTAAGTGGAACATGTCCGTGGGGGAGGTGTTGGGCAACAGAAGTGATGTTTCATCCCTCGCCCTCAGTGCTTCTGCAGAGGGGAAGATCGTCTTGTGATCGAGGCATGAGACCAGGAGTCAGACGATCTGGGTTACTGCGAAGTTTGGTTTGCCAATATTAGTTAACAGTTCTGACGCCTCCGAACGCAGAGGCGCTCAGGGAAACGCGCAGGTTGCCTGCTGCCACAAACACCGCGTATTCTGGGGTTCTTGTGCTGTTCTTGTTGAATGAATAACTGCCCGAGGGATTTAGCAAAATAATTTACCAGTGATGGAGCCAAGGAACATTCAGTGGCCTTAGCTTGAGGTTTTGAAAATGGCTTTCAGGACTAATTTATAAGGGGTAATGGAGGGAGGAGGACGGAGCAGATCTGAACAGCTGGTCTCCGTGTGCATCCTGAGTGCGAGGGCACTCGCACAATGCTTGTCTCGCCATGAAACCCTGCCTCGAGGTGATGAAAATCCTGCCTCTCTGCTGAAAGTCTACTGATCAGCCTTCCTAACGCAGAAATCCCACCGCGTGGCATCCGTCCTGCTTCAAGGGCGCGCGGGGAGCCACATCACGGCACGTGCTCAGGCCATGCCGTGCAGGAGAGCCCACAGAGGATCTGCCTCCTGGTGAGGCATGTTTGGGCACGAGGTCTCACCCTGGCCCTTCCCGTTCCAGGGCTTTCCCTGACTCCAGCCGCAGCAGGAAGTGGTCAACACATCTGAGCAAACTTCTCCTGTGACGTGCAGGGCCACGGGGCGGGAGGAAGGCTGCCTGAGGTGCCACGTAGTCACCGGGAGCGAGGGGACCCCAGGTTACGTATTTAGGTGCAGAGCCTGAACGGCTGGGGTTCCCGGGGAGAGCTGAGCCCGGCGTCTGTGCGCGCTGCCGGTCGCGGGCTCTCCTGCTGCACTGTTTGGCAGCGAGCCGTAGCGCAGTCTTCGAGCGCTCGAGCTAGATCCCTGCCTTTCTGCCAGCATCTGCCATGGGTCCTGGCACGGGAGACTGCTCCGTTTTTCCTAAATCTGGCTGAACCGTCTCCCGGGAAATGGGAGGCAGCTTGCTCGCTCTCCTGCTTGCATCAGTCCCAGGGTGGCAGGTGGGAAGGCAAAGTCTCTTTTCAGCTGAAGACATACAGAGGAGCTTTCATCCCCAAATGTACAGGTGCTGAAAATTTCATGGGGGGGGAAAAAGGATATTTCCTTATGGGGGAAAAAAAGAAGACAGAATTCAGTAAATAAAATCGGCTCCTCTGTGGGCTTTTTTCAAGGGCAGACTTGGGGAGCTGGAAAAAGCTAGACAGGAGGGAGAAATCCCATCGGAAAAGGCCCTGTGTGGTATTTTGAGGTGGCGAGAGCCCAGGCGGTGGTCCCCGCGGCGCAGAGGGCTGTGCCG
>JAAGAY010002553.1:0-13876 GCA_011801015.1 Ardeotis arabs
AAAAAAAAAAAAAAAAAAAAAACAACCAACACTGCACTGCTAAGGACTGGAAGCCTAACAAAGCTGGAAGAACAACCAGAAAAGCCCATGAGCTGCTGATGTTGGAGTAGACAGAGTTAAAAGAAGTCAGAAGGCATACAGAAAAACATGCCCCAAGACTCAAACATTACTAAGGTGGAAGCGAAAGCATTAAAAAAAAAAAAGAGAATGCAAACTGAGACAGGGAAAGCCTAGACGACAAGACGAGGAAGAAAATCCCAGAGTTTTCAAAAAGCCTCAGAAGATATGTTACAACAACGAATCTGGTAAAGAGCACCTGGAAGAGCAGGGGAGAGAGATAGGAATCCTTTTTCACTCTCTCACAAATTCTATTTTTAAAGGTTTGTTAAACTACATTTTGCTCTGTGCATAGTTTGTCTGAGTTCAAAGCGGTGACTCGGCACTCATTAACCAGTGTCAGGAACACAACTGGCAAACCAACAGCAGACTTGTAAGGGACAGGAAACAGATAAAAGAAAACCAGACGATTCACAGATCAAGGATGAGAAAATTACATCTCGGACAAAAGAGGGGAGAAGACAAAGGTGAGGAACAATACAGAGAAACCTTTGGATGTGGTACAACATGAAGAGGAGTTTTGCTTGGGAAAATGAAACTCATAGCACCAGACAAAAGGTGGAGGACATCTTCATTACCCCAAAACCACAATAGTGGCCTAATATGGCCAAAACATGCATTGGCATTTCAATGCAGACAAGATCAAACTTCACTCTCAAACTATGCCGATCCATCCTTGGACTTGCTGCTACTGCAATGTGATTAAGGAACAAAGTTACTGCATCGTTTTGCTCTGTCAGCACTACAAGATGGAATCATACCTTATCATGGGAGCTGCGGTGCCACAGCTCTTAATAATGTATAAAACATTATTAAGCATCAGCTTAATAGTATCAGCTCTTAATAATGTATAAAACAGAGAGAGAAAACTCAGAAAAAGAACTAACTCTGATGCCATTTTCTTTTTCATACAGTTAGCCTGCTCATTTATCTTTGGCTCAATTCAGGGAGGCAGAAAGGAGGGGAAAAAAAAGAAGGAAAGCATATTATATGTTTGTATTCTTGCTTTCCAATTCCTCCACAATGCCAGTTTTGTAAACAGAAAGAAAGTTGAGATTTTCTTTATCTTGTTTACTGCTCCTGTGATTGTAACATACCACGCAGAGCTGACACGTATCTCTCTGCCGAACATTCTCCGTTGAGAATGCATTGCAAGTTCTCTTGCAACACACGTTATTTTAGTCAGGCTATCTGCACCTTAAAACACTCAGCCTCTTGTTTCAACAGCACAGACCTGCAGGCTGATTCGTAAAAATTGTTCAATATCATATCATCTTGGCTACAGATTTAATTTCATGGAATATGAAACTTCACTGAAAATCATTATACAGTGAGACAAGGAAACACAAATGTTGGTTTCCCTTTTTTTTTTTAATATTAAGCATAAGTCTACTACAATTCCCTCTGGGACGATGTTTTTCATACAAAGCCAAATTCTTTAAGTCTTATTCATGTAAACAGATTCACTAAATTAAATTAGATCAGTCACACAAGCAGGGAAATCAGGTTTTAATCCAGCATTACTGCTACAAAATATGGCATAAAAATTCATTTTTAAAAAGTCAAGGATAATAAGCATCCGTCTTTTAACTATCTAATAATGCAAAGACTAGTTGAAGGTTTTGTTTTTCAGGTCTAGCCTTCTGAGATTTAATACAGTAAACTAATTCTAATTTACTATACACATGTTGTTGATAATTACCTCTCTATGGGCAATACATTCATGTACAAACCAAGAGAATTTTGGTAAGAGTAATTATTTCAGTGTCATTTTATTGTTGATCTTTAATTAAAAAAGCTTGAAAATTCCATAAGATAAGTTATTTTTTTAATGACACTTGGTAAAATCTACTAACTTTCGCATTACAGATACTTTTACCCTATCCTGTTTTTCTTGAAAGACAGTGTATATTTGGTGATCAGGTAAGTTTAAGATATACAAACCACAAGAAGAGTGGTTGATGTTCTTTGTTAGCAGAAGAGTGAATACTCAAAAGCTGAAGCATGAGAACTAATCAAGTGAGGGCTGGTTGGTTTGTTTTTTACAAGTAAATAGCACAGACATGCAACAGATACTTGCCTGCTATACTAAATTTAAAATGTGAATTTATTAATAACAATCAGGCTGAGAGACACTGCCTGGATGGTTAATGCATGTCAAAATCTTAGTACACAGCTCCCTAGAATGATAGGAAAATCCATCATCTTAATTTAAAACACTGTAACACACATTTTAATCGTGTGCTCAGAAATTCCATCACAGTTTCACTCTACTCTGCTAACCCTCTTTGGCTTAGGTTACTTGAAAAGTGCATTTAGTGTTTTTTCCACCAAGGCAGAGTAACCGCATGTTTCAGAAGAGCTACAGAAGACTGAATGACAGAGCAGGATCTCCATTTCACCGACACTCTCTGTTGCATCTCTGGGAAACACAGAGACCAGGTCCCAGATAATACTGGCTTTACACTGCAGCCTAACGATTTAATCAACACTTCAGCTCAGTCAAGGACAGATTCTTCATTTCAAATTATGAGAAGGAGAACAAATAAACCTTTAAAATGTTTTGGGTTTGGTTCTTTGTTTTGCTTGCTTTTTTTTTCTGAAGTGCTATGCTCAGTTCTACTGAGTGCACCACTACCTGTTTTCTTGATTTGCGTGTATGCTACTAAAACCAGCTCATCCCATGTAATATTTAGATATTTGCTGGAGGTACAAAACCATATATGATACATAAGCAAATTCATATTACTACAGTATTTAAAAATAATTTATTCTTAAAAGTTGGAAATATGTGCATCCAAATTCTGGATGCTAGATTTTGAATAAAATATACTCCTAGCTTCCATGCCACGTATTCCACTTTGAGGATTAAAAACAAGAAGAAAAACCTGACATGATTCTAATAACTGAAGCAGTAACATCCTCATTTGTATGTCTGCAGAGTTATAGACATGAAAGGCTAGATTCGCTGAGAGAGTCATGGAGTGTGGAAGCCGAAGTTTGATTTTAAGCACATGTGTTGGTAGACAGGAATAAGAGGGAATTGAGAAGAGCCAGAAAAAAAGTTGGGGTTTGTTTTTTTCGACTTAAGTTACTCCTGTAGGCACACAATGAAATCTGGGAATCACTTTTAAAAGCAGGGTTTTTTTCAGCTAAGAAACTCTGCTAGACCAGAGCTTATATCTACAAATTCTGCTTTGACTTATTGGCATGGCATGCTATGTAGTGCAAGTGTCATACCAATCTTTTAAATCTGCTGTTCACTTTTCACAATGGGTCCCATCTTGCTTCCAGGTAAACAAAGTGTAAAATTCTCATTGAGAAAGGACTAGATAATTTCTGAATAAGCAAGGGAGGCCTAAATGTAGAAATAGTCAACCTGGTCTGACAAGTAGGAAGAACGAGAAGCAGAATAATTACTCTAAAGAGTTTGTACTTGAGACCTGTCAAACAAATTCACTCAGAGCACTCTAACCAAAACAAAATCCCGAAGAGCATACTGAAACTTAAAATTTTATGAAGCAATCTGGGATGTGATTATAATGTAGACTAGTTAGAGCTGAATGCTGATGTTTTGGACATGAGAAAGATGTTTAAATGAAGCTACTTCACATTTGAGGTGAGTTTGCACATAGTCTGTTACCACAGCTTCGCTGATGTAAAGTTATTCCTCAAGCCACAGTAATTTGTGTATGATCCCCAAGGATTTTTCTCGAAGGAAGGCTGTTTAAAAGCTAGGCAGCTATGGGATAACAGGAAAAGTCTTCATCTGTATAGAGAACCAGCTAGAGAGGAAATAAGTGGTACAAGGAAAAAGCAGTCTGGCTTCAGAATGGAGGGACACTAACCCTGCAGCCCCACGGCCATCTGCATTAAGAATATACTGCGTTCAATATACCCACTAATGAATCACAGGGATACAGGGAAAGATTATAAAAGTTAAGTGACAAAACCCACCAATAATATTAAATTATTCAGGATAAAGGCAAGTGCTGACTGCAGAGAGACACAGAAGGACATAATGACACCAAATAACCAGCTGGTAAAATGGCTGGCAGAATTCAATACCATTTAAACACAGACTGATATTCATGGTGGGGAAAAAACACTTCAACTTCATATGCACAATGATGGGCTATGAATGATTCAGGAATGAGATCTTGGATTTATAATGGATTCTTCTTATGAAAGCATCAGCACAGTCAAAAAGCAGGGAGAGTGCTAGCAATTACTACTGCATAGAATAAAACCCAAAGCACCTTCATTCAACTGTCTGAAAAGTTCAACTGCATCCTAAAAGTTGTAACTCTGGCCCTGTCTTCTCAGAAAAGGTTTAACAAAACTAGAGGAATTTCAAGGAAGGAGAACATTAAAATAATCAAAGGCAAGACTGCAATTAAGTAGGGGAAAATCAGCTTGGAGAAATACTAGATCACATTCAGATGAAACCAGCAGATGTAAGGCTCAAAATAAGTGAGAAGAAATGGCTCTTCTCATAAAGCAATTTTTAAGCTGTGGTCCTCCTAGCCTTCTCCTCTGTTTTTCTCAGGCTTTCTCCCACTCACTCACATTCCCTCCTCAGCTTGAGAGAGTCACTGACATGAATGTCTTAAAAGAGGAAAAGGAATTAAGGTGAATATATGCCACTCTTCCCTGCAAATAAAATGCAGCCACAGAACAAGAGATGAGAATTAGCCAGACAGACCACAAAAGCATTCACCTAAACTTCCCAACCAGGCTCATGGTACCTGGCAGGCAGGTGTCTGCTCAGCTGCTGGCCACTGCATAGGAAGAACTGAACAAAATCTCCCCAGACAGTCCTATCCTAGTCAGCGGGAGACTGATGGAGATATATCTCTCCCTCCCTGCCTTCAGGTTGGCTGAAATAATGTGATTCCTGAAGACAGCTACACAGAGAAGCAGCTAACGTTAGGCAGTCTGTTTTTCAAGTTATGTCAAAAGCATCTATATTGCTTCGTAAGTTTTTGAAGGCTCTTTATCTTCCTAAAATTTAAACAAATCAGATGTGTTCTTGCTCATTTCGAGGTTAGTAGTGACTAAGACACCTGACATCAACCTCTCTCTTGACTGAGCTGGCCTCACTTGCATGAAATCCAGCCCTGCTTTATCAGGCATACTGGTAACTAAGCTGTCCATCTGCAGAGGCATCTCCACATGCCCATCAAGACATCAGAGAAAGTGAAATGGATGATAACCTCACCCAGTGCATGCTAGGTCAGGATTTCTTAAACTCAGCCTTCTCCAAACCGATTAAGTGTAATCTTATGGTGGGAAAAAAAGGACCCAACTTGGTACCTGATTATTCAGCAATAAAATACTGTACTTTAAATTCATGCTTCAGTTTACTCCATACTAGGATCTCCCATTCATGTCGACAGACTTGAACCACAGCTGCAGTATGCGCAGCATTCAAGCATACCGAACAGCCGTTCCTGGAGGAAACTAGCACACTTCTGGAAGAAATCATCACACGCTAAAACCAGAGTACCTTGTTCTGTGCTGAAGCAAATTTATATCTGTTCAAGGGCTGGAACATGCGTTCCTCCACAATCTCTTTTCTGAGGAGGAATCTGACATAACCCTGACAAGTCCAGAAACTGGATTTCAGCATGTCTACAAGAACCTAAATCTGTGAAAGAAATGGATATTGCAGGCAGCATAACACAGGGGCAGGAGGAAAAACAATTTCCAACTACATCTTGCCTCTGAGCCTTTTCCATGTTACCAAGTTTTTGGGGTGGAGACTCGTATTTACCTGTAGGGCACCATATGATAGCACACAGAAATGATAACATGACACAAGTTAAAGCATAACAACTGTTCTTATTGTAACTGTCTTCAGACTCTGAAACGAAAAAAAACAAGCTGGTCAGCAACAGCTGCTGTGACATCTGCCTGCAACCCCATCATCCAGCACTGTTCAATGAAAAACAGTACCACTGAAGATACAGATACTTCAGCAGTTTTGTTGCCAATAGAAACGTATTCAAACTTCTTGTGTTTCCACACAAGCAAATTTTAGATCTTGAGGGCTAGCCAAAGGCTCAACTTATATCACACTATAACAAAAGAGGAAGAACATAAAGATCTGAGACCAATACCATTTATACTTAGAGAAAAAAAAAGGCACATGAAAAGAGCACCATCTGATTTGATACAGAAACTGTGAAAAGCTAGGAAAAAAAATACTTGCAAGAATTCAGAAGCTGCTGTAAAGTCTGGAAAAGACAAAATTATAAGAAAGCGGTATACTTTCAAAATCTGGATTTAAACCAGAACAATAACATCAATGAAAGACTGCAGATGGCAGGCAGATAATTCCACAGCCAGCAGAAAGACCAGTCCCAGCCTCTCATCCCTAAATCCTCTCAAAAGACTTCAGCCAGACGCAGTCTAATCACAAAAGTGGTCAGGAAGAAAATGAAGGAAAATTACTCATACGTAAGCTTTACAATATACTAATGAACTGCCAAGCAACGGGTCTGCCTTGCAGATATTAATGCAATTATTTGAGACAGTAGTGATACAATGAAAACATGATGTTCCACCCAAGACTCTGAACCAGCTGCAATTTCTGCAACCATAGCACATGTATAGACCTCAAACCCTTAATAAAAGTAAAACACACCTAAAATTATTCACTGTGCTCACTACTAAAAAGTTACTCAAATACTCAGCTGACATATGATTACCATACATTCATGGTGCTTTTTATTTTATGAAGCTAGCACTTTCCTCAGTGGCTGACTCACCTGAGACAATTTAGGGATCTTTGACTCAGCACAATATAAACAGACTAGCAACAGGTCTTGCTATGATGTCACATTGCAGATGCTGATAAAACCAACAGAAAATATTTTTGACTGGCTTAAAGCAATCACCATCTCGGACTGGAAAAGAAAATGATCCCACTGCAATGCGGACACAATGATGCATTGTATGCAATGAATTCCCTTACGGAATTCATTCCCATCAAATCCAAATGCATCTTCCATAATGTAGATGAAAATGCTTTTATCTAACACCATCCCAGGTCATGCACCCCAAAACTTTATCTTCAGTGACTCACTTCACAAAAACAGATGGCATTTAAGTGGGGAAGGCGGCAAGTCATGAGAGAGAAAGGGAAAGTAAGGGACAGGCTGTTAGAAGAAGCTTGTTTTAAACCAGGATTTGAAGGAGGTAAGATTTCACAATTTGAAGAGTACTCCAAATACACTTTTGATCACAACATAAGATTAAAAAGCTTAGGCTTTTTTTTTTGACTTGGGGTCAAATAAAATTTTCCTCAGAATTAGGGCAGACCTTCTAGGGTGCCCACACTCAGCACATCACACCCCAGCCATCCCATAGCCCCAGTACCCTCCACCTGGCATCCATGCCAGATGCTTCCATCCACCTCTTTCCACAGACACGCCCAAATCCCATCCCCAACCACAGCCAGCTTCCCCCATGGCCATGGCTTGGCTGAGATGCAGCTAGGGTTTGGAGGGTCAGCAGAAGGCCTGGGGATTAGGAGGGAGGGAGGCACAGAGGAGCAGTCAGGAAGACATGAGTGCTGGCAGTACGACAGTCTCGTTGATTGCAAGGACCTTGAATTTCATGCCACACACAGCAGAATCACTGATAAAGGATCAAAAGTAAAACGGTGCAAGAACAAGCCATCAATCTACAGCCCTGAACCATATCACGAGCTAGCTACGCACTCAATGTTACATCAGCAGTACATCACTGAGGCTACCAAAACAACCCCTCCACAACTGGATAACACAAGAATTAAAGTTGTTGTACTGTATTGGTTAGGCCACCCAACATGGATTTATTTATCACAACAGGACTGTTTTCACAGGACATCTTCCTCTTTCAATGCACCTAATTAACTATTAGGAGTAATGTGGGAGATTTCTTTTAACCTCAAAGTCCTGTGCAGCCTTAATGCTTCATTTATCACACACTTTCAAACACATGTCCTAAATTGACACTTACTCATTTCATTGCTGGCTTTTGATAGCATTCTTCGCCTTGGTATTGAACTACTGCACACCAACAGTATCCTTCCCTGCTTCGCTATCAAGATCTGTACATCTAGAATCGGACCTCAAGGGTTTTCCAGAAAACAAGAAAAATACCTGTATGGCCAGACTAGCACCACGTTGGATATAGAGCATCACTGTGTCATATACAACCACATCCTCCAGGGAAGCAATACACAGAGAACATCCCAACATGTGTGCATTTGAAAGCAACGCAACAAATAAGCCAGGAATTCACACACATTTATTTCAGTTCTTCTTAACTTCTGAACACCTGCCTACACAAGCCCAACAGTCTTTTCAATGGCAGCATGAGATAAACCAAACACAGAGGAGGAGAAAAAGTTTAGGAAGAAGTCATTACAAACAATTCAGTGAAAGGTCACAGCAAGATACAGGGGTGGCTTCCCTCCCCCCACGCATGGAAAAAATGGATTTTTAAATTTAATACCATTTAAAGGATCAATCTTTAAAGGGAAATATTAACAAGCTGTAGTCATAATGTAATTCATGGTTGGGTAAGCACAGATGACAACACTAATAGCATCATTTAAATAGCCCTTTTCATTAATCTAGATCTAAATGTAAAAACAGACAAACAATTTAAGTGCAAGACTCCGGGACTACCGGAGCTAGAAGCTCCCAGACTAAAAAAATGCTTTAGAATCAATTAAATCTTATAAACTGCAATTTGAATCAAAAATCATATTTTCTTGTATTTCTGCTAAGTAACCACATGTGTACCAAGAAACACATTATTACCCATCAAACACTGGTCTGCTTAGAGTACACAGAAAAGAAAGCTACATTTGAAGTTCATGCTTATTTTAATTCCCACAACTTATCATTGTATAATACGTGAAATTTTAATTCATGTAATAAATACATTTGAACTTGAACAGGAATTTTTAAGAAGTTTTTTCATTACTCTATGGCCTATGGCAACTGGCCCACACATAACTATTTGTTTGAACTCGAACAGGCAGAAATTAAGGTATTTTTCTGCTTGAAGTGTTAGGATGAAAAGAGCCATTAGTTCAATTTCAACCAAATACCTAGATTAAATTTTTCAGCAAGATGCTAAAAACATAGTTGCTTTTAAAAATATGTATTTCTCATTTAACTGAAAAATGCCCACCTTGGCACACAGCTGGCTCATACTCAGCCAGCTGTTGACCAACACCCCCAGCTCCTTTTCCGCTGGGCAGCTTTCCAGCCACTCTTCCCCAAGCCTGTAGGATTGCATAGGGTTGTTGTGATGCAAGTGCAGGATCGGACACTTGGCCTTGTTGAACATTATACAATTGACCTCAGCCCACCCAGCCTGTCCAGATCCCTCTGGAGAGCCTTCCTACCCTCAAGCAGATCAACATTCCTGCCCAGCTTGGTGTCATCTGCAAACTTACTGAAGGTGCAATCAATCCCCTTGTCTGAATCATTGATAAAGATATTAAACAGAACTGGCCCCAATACTTAGACCTGGGGAACACCGCTTGTGAACAGCTGCCAACTGGATTTAACTCCATTCACCACTACTCCTTGGGACCAGCCATCCAGCCAGTTTTTTTACCCCAACAAAGAGTATGCTCAGGAAAGCCATGAGCAGCAAGTTTCTCTGGGAGAATGCTGTGGGAAATGGTGTCAAAGGCTTTACTAAAGTCCAGGTAAACAAGATCCACAGCCTTTCCCTCATCCACTAAATGGGTTGTCTTGTCACAGAAGGAGATCAGGTTGGTCAAGCAGGACCTGCCTTTCATAAACCGTGCTGACTGGGCCTGATCATCTGGTTGTTCTGTACGTGCCATGTGCTGGAACTCAAGATGATTTGCTCCATAACCTTCCCTGGCACCGAGATCAGATTGAGAGGCCTGTAGTTCCCTGGATCCTCCTTCCAGCCCTTCTTGTAGATCAGCATCACGTTTGGTAACCTCCAGTTCAACTGGGACATCCCTGGTTAGCCAGGACTGCTGGTAAATGATGGAAAGTGTCCTGGTGAGCATTTCCACCAGCTTCGTTAGTACCCTTGGGTGGGTCCCATCTGGCCCCTTAGACTTGTGTGTGCTTAAGTGGTGTAGCAGATCACTAACCATTTCCCCTGGGATTATGGGTACTTCATTCTGCTCCCTGTCCCTATCTTCCAGCTCAGGGGGCTGGGTACCCAGAGAAAAACTGGTCTTACTATTAAAGACAGAGCAAAGAAGGCATTAAGTACCTCAGTCTTCTCCTCATCCTTTGTCACTGTGTTTCCACCTGCATCCAATAAAGGATGGAGGTTCTCCTTAGCCCTTCTATTGTTGCTAATGCATTTACAGAAACATTCTTTTTTTTTTTCTTTTATGGCAGCAGCCATAAAAGCCCAACACAGAGGAACATAGTCTAGCTGGACTTTAGTCCTTCTGATTTTCTTCCTGCATAAGCTCATGACATCCTTGTACTGCTCCTGAGTTGCCTGTCCCTTCTTCCAGAGGTCATAAACTCTCTTTATTTCCTAAGTCCCAGCTAAAGCTCTCTGTTCAGCCAGGCTGGTTGTCTTCCCTGCCAGGTTGTCTTTCAGCACATGGGGATAGCCTGCTCCTGCACCTTTAAGATTTCCTTCTCAAGGAAGCAGAGAAAACCCTAAAGAACTGAATAGACACTAGAAGCAACTGCAGATGTCAGAGATACTGAAATTGGTGTTTCTGCTTTGCCTCATGCAAATATTCACCCAGACTGTAATCTGAATTTTGATTAGAAGGTTGATTCTTTTCCCCTCTGAGTAGCTAAAAAAAAAAAATTAATTTAGACACAAATTTGATCCCATAAAATCCTGGTACAAAATTTAAATAACCTGTATTTACCCAGCAAGCAAGGCTGCACTTCAGTCCATCATATTTCTCCTCAGTACTAAAGGAGTGTACATGTTTATCAGATGAAACTATGTACAGAACACATTTTTGTAAACCTGTAAATAATTCTCTACAGTGTACACACCATATTCTCTACCAGTATATCCACCTTACGTAGCACTCTGTCAAAAAAAAAAATCTTCAGAATAATTTCTGAGTAAAATAACAGCAAATATTCCTGCATACCATCACTAGCTTGTGGACTCTCTAGGAAGAGTTTAGTTCCTTCTCTCTTCATTACTTCACTCCTTGTTAGCAGGTGCTGCTGAAGAATAGCCTGTTACAGTATATTGATAGCAGTTGTGAGAGAGAAAAGTGAAATCCTGAAAAGCACTGAAGTTGGGTCCTCATAGTTGGACAGGCGGCAGGAAAGAAAATTGCCCCTTGCTATACTGTTACGGACTGCAGTCTTTCCAAAGTGCAGCTCTACACCTTCTAATTTTTGTTGGCTCATTTTTTAAGAAGTCACATATTTCATTCCTTAATAAACAAAAGGAGCTAAAATTACTTATTTCAATTTTTTATTTGCCCAAAGCAATTACAATTCATTTATGTCTTTGACAAATATCTCCCTAGGCCAATCTTGACAGTGAAATATGGTACCTCATTTGTGGTTTTAAATAAAATACTTCCGCTAGTGACATGCTACACTGATGTATCTCTAAGAAAAGATATAATTATGAGTTCTCTGGAAGTTCATCTAAAGTCCAGTTGAGGGAAAAAAAGGAATTGCAAATCTGAAACTAATGAGAATAAATAAATAAAACATAGTTGTCAGATAGTATAATTAATGTAAGAACCTAAAAGTGCTTTACAAACATTCATTGTTACGCCACCCATCCAAACAGATAAATATTGTTAGTCATATTATATAGATTTAGAGAGTAAGGGGCAGCAAGGCTTTTTTCTTACATCACAAAATGACTCACTGGCAAAGTCAAGCAGAGGTGAGGCTGAAGATAAATGGAGAAATACAACTTGAGGCTCAATCGCTCATTACCATGCCCTGCAAGTACCTGATTTATTGAGATGTAATCAAGTCCAAGAACACCGTAAGTTTGACAGTGCAAACTCCAGAACGTGCCACCTGTGACAGACCATGATGCTAAGCCTGGTACTGCAACTACATTCTGTCAACAAATGTTGGAGTGCCATTTGTGGAGCCTGCTTCCCACAGTTTCTGCTCCCCAAAAAAAGAAAAGAGCTTTGCAAAAAAAGCCTGAAGAAAAGCACCTGGATGATCAGGAGGTTGGCCATCTTATTTTTACCCATCATTTACTGACCATTTAATTTCCAGTGTTTAAAGCCAGTCTCCTACATGAGCTTGACAGCACTGTCTGGGTAAATATCAAGAAGTAGGGGAAAGTGAAAATTCTCCCTATCACAAAGCCACTTCTGAATTTTATTGCAGTTTCTTTTCAAACAAACAACAAGAGGAGAAGCAATGAGATTACTACTGTTACAGAATCCCTATCCACCCTCGCAAACTAACAGGTCCTCACTGAGACAAACAAACATACATCATCTACATATCAGGCATCTAAACAGGGGTTTCTATAGACCTTCAGCACTCACTGAAATCTAAAGGCAGGTGCCTAATACTTTATGTAGCTAGCCAACTGTAGTTTTGTGACATGCAGTGGATGCAACTAGTATTTTCTGCTCAGAAATTATTAAATTCTGAATTAGTATCACTGGGCTAGGTCTTGTGTCTGCAACACAACTGAAGATCTTACATGTAATTATAATCTCCAGAAACACTGTTTTCCAAATATCTAGAGAATTAAGATTGCACAATACTTGGAACTTGAGCCTGCCAAAATAAATTGTTATAAAACCAGCTGCACACCCCAATGTATCACAGTGAAAGCAAGTAAGTTAAGCAAATAACATTCTCCTCAGAATAAGCCATGCACTCAAAGAGCCCTATTACAGGATCTGGATCATTCCTAACTAATGCTGTGTAGTCTTTGTTACATTTTTCCACCTTTGAACAGAGACAGATTTACTGATCTGCTCAGCAGATTGCTCCTTTAATGTTGGTAGGATATTTTAAATTCATTTAAAAAATTAATGGAGGGAAGATCCCCTTGCCAGTAAGACACTTTCATCCCCTCTCAGTTTTTTCTCCTGTGAATGAAAGGTAGACAATAGCAAACAACACATCCTTTTGGTTATGTGTATTGAAGAAATACCAAACAGAAACCCAAAGAATCACTTCACACGTAACTATAAAAATACAAAGATATTGGTTATGCCTTTGAAAAAAAAAAACAAACAGAGCACTGTCTTCAGCCTATGCTGTAACGCACACAACACCCCAGGGCACGATAAGCCCTTTATTAATGCTTGCAATAAAACGAACACTGCAGAACAATTACACGCCGTAGCCACGGATTTCTAAAATCTGAGAGCTCTACCCAGCAGCGAGCGTATACTCACAAGGCGTCGAGTCCTCGGGGGAAGCTGCTGCTTGCAGGAAACTAGTGGAAATATTTTCAGTGGAGTTGTCAGGTGATGTCAACAACAGGAAGGATGACTTCGAGCCAGATTTCCATTTCTCATCAGAGGCGGCCTTAAAAGTTGTAACAAGAGCGTTAAGGCTTCTGGTTTATGCCCCAAAACCTGCAATTAACCTCCTACGTAGATACAGGCTCCTCTATCTATGCCCGGAGAGTTCGTGTGTGCATGAAGGGAGGAGTGAAGGGGCGGGGAGGGGTCCTCTCCCCGGATCCTACTCCGGGGCCGTAATAAACACTTTAATCAGTCGGGCACTGATTTTGCAGGGCCCGTACCGAGCTGCAGCCCCACCCCAGCCCG
>JAAGAY010002554.1:0-33909 GCA_011801015.1 Ardeotis arabs
GCAGAGGCGTTATCACGGGACATTCTGCTACCAATCGGCTCAGCCTTGGCCAGCAGCAGGTCCGCCCTAGGCCCGGCCGAGTCCACTAAACAAAGGGGAGCGACTTCTAGCAGTTTCCTACAGAAGCTTCCACCTTAGGCCCCCCCTCACTAAACAAAACCACAACACTTAAATTCATATCTTGTTTTCTAAAATCACCAATATATTGCTTTGAGGTAAATTCTTTGGGAAATCTGGAAGAAGATGCCACTGAGAACGTGTCCTTACACTGGTGCTTTTCCTTATGTGCAGGCTAAACAAAAGAGGTTTCTCCCCTTTAGTGGATTTTCTACCTATTTTGGAAATAAGTCCTCCCAGTCAATGTTAGAAATTCACAATGAAGTCCTTCCTTGCTGTAAAACAAAGTAGTTAATGGAAAATTCAAGAAGTATTAAATATCTGTGACTGCTTTTATGTTTGTTTCTATTTCTAGGTGAAGAATTTCTATTTCAAGAATTTGGATACTCTAGCAAAAATACAAAGCAGAACACTATTTAATGGATACTCTGGCCCTCTAACAACATGCAGAAAACTTATGGCCTCAGATAATGATGTTCTAAGGCAGTAGTATTAAAAATGTAGCTCTTAATGGACCTGACTATAACTCTCATGAAATCCATGTGTCTCATTTGTGTTCCTTTTGTTGTATTTCAGTCCTGGGCATACAGAAGAAAGTAATAGTAGCAAAGATCCCTGTGCAAAAACATACCTGCAAGGGAACACTCAATCAGTAGAGAACCATCTTGCAAACTCTTTAATTAAGTGAAAGATGCAGGGGGAAAAAAAAAGAGGCATAAGGTAGTTACTTCTCTGAAAAGAAATGCATATGTGAGTAAGGAAAAAAAAAATACTCCTTTTCAGTGCTTAAAGCTCTCCTTACCCCTGACTAGTTATAGATGTTGAGTCAAGCTAGTAGATAGTTTTAAAAAAAATCAAATTTTATTGTTTCAAAACTCAGGTTCTACTTGTAAAGGACCTTCTGTTTGTGCAATTGCAACCCATCCTGAGCTTCCATTTCAATCTTAACATTTTCCTTATTTATTTATATACATTTCTCCAAAATATGACTTCAAAGGCTAACCAAAGGATAGAATGACAGCAATGTCTGCCCACCATGAATGTGCTCAGCTCATTTTTAGTCTTATCTTGCAGGCTTGGATTTCTGTGACTTTATGAACTCTCAGTACAGATTGAAAAGGAAGATATTAAATGAAAGAAGGTTGGATATAGAAAGAATATTTGAATGCTTTATTAAACTATATTTTATTCTGGAGGCAGAATGATATTTTCAGTGAGGTTTATGTAGGTTTGTTCTGAAGTCACTGCTACAACCATTCTTCCCTTGTCATTGTTGACATTTTCAGATCCTTATGTACACAAACTTTCTAATTATTTAATTTAAAAACCTAACTGGAAGAATTTTTTGTCTACCTCCTATGAGCTCTCAAAATGGATGAATAATAATTTTAAAAACTCTACATATGTTTGCTTTGTTAACTTTCCATACATTTTTATCCTTTGTGTTTGTTTTTCCCAGATATGTCGGTACATTTTTAAAACTGCCTAGTACATTTTTGAAACAAATGTTTTGAACATCAGTGTTATATCAGAAAGAACATTGCATACAAAACACTGTATAATAGTATATGATATGCAGGATGATACCTGTGGACAATGAAAAATAATTGTAAAGAATAGTTTTTGCCTATTTGTTTTGACAATTTGAAGTGAGGTCTAGTCCAACAGAACACTATGTGCTGCAGTGCAGTGTTACATACCAAGGATGTTAGCAGTTGCTTAGAGCTAAGCTCTTTGCCCCTGATGCAGTGAGGCAGATAAGCATGTGCTTAGCTAAAAGTACAAGAGCAGCTAACCGGGGACGCATGGTGAGGTTTGAGTATTTGACTCATTTCCTGGAACACAGCACAAGAGAAGAAAGAGATATTTAATCATCTTAAGGTCAGTAGACTTTGTGCTGCAAATATACTGGCTTCATAAAAATAAAAATCAGAGATATACATTTTTATCCTTTATTACTACACATAGGAGATATGAATCTTCTAAACAAACAAGCAAACAAACAGATAAAAACCAGAAAGCCTGTTAGAAAAAGTGTAATCTTTTAATCTTGTGTATCCGCAATATTGTGTATGACTAATTATGCCAGGCGGGCTACACTCTGTGAACTGTTTGCAGGCAATTTATAAACAAAATGTTATCTGAAAACCTTTAAATGCTTTTGGCTGATGCATACCCTTTAAAATGCTAGCTCTTTTTCTAACACTTTTCTACTATTAGCTAGCACAGGAAATAGTCTGTTGAACTCTTTGACTTGGGATAACTGATTTTGTGTTTGAAGAGCAGTTTATTATTACTTTTGTTCATAAAACGTACGAATGTAAAGTGTTCAGAAATATAATTCAGATTATTTGTCACTGAAATCTGTTAAAATATGTTAAAAGCATACAGAGACTGAAAAAATGAGACTACAAAGACACTTAATAGTAGGTCTTTGGAGGAGTCTTACTTACGCCTGCTGCATATTTAGAGTATCTAGACTCCTAGATTGTTGTTACACATGGGTTTTCTAAAAGGTTGAAACAATATGATATAAGTTATTATGTACAATTTACCATTTTTGTATGTAAAGGCCACAAGGATCCTTGCCCTTCACAAAAGATCATTACCCAAAAGTTGTAGTTAGGCTTTAGACCTAATAAAATCACACATAGCCAGGCCAGAGCTCCTGATGTCCTCATGGCTTCCATGATCATGCTAGGTTGTGCAAGTAATGGTGAAGCCATATTTTCTTTTCTTCCTGTGAAAGGAAGTAACAGGGACGGTAATGTTGGACTTGGAAATTTTGATGATTAGCTCAATGGTATTCTACAATGGAATAAAGAAGTCCTTAACAGAGCCCAGGTGTCTCCTGTATATGACCAGTTTGTAGAGTTCCTCCTTGCCCATGACTTTCTGAGACAGGTAGAGTAAGCCTTGTGGCTATCAACCGTACATAAATCTTAGTATGTGATAGTAGAAGATGAGGAAGTTTGATAACCAGAAGAACATTTACTGTGTTTCCTTCACATTAGAGTACGAGTGCATTCTCTCTGGAGATGAATGGTTAAAGTCTTCTCATGTGCACAGCAGAAGGAAGTTCTAGGGAGGCTGATCTATTATAACACCTTTCTGCTAAACTGATTATGAAATTTAGCATGAAATTAGTGCTGATGATGATTTAGTCCCTTTCAGTCTTTAAAATCTACAAGCTGCAAAAGTTGTATTTTTCTCAGATCAGTTTTTTACAGGATTTACATACCAGACGAAAGAAATAAACTTTTAAAGTTGTCCTAGTTTCAGCAGGGATGGAGTTAATTTTCCTCTCAGTAGCCGGTGTGTTTTGGATTTTTTGTGTGAAGAATGTTGATAAAAACATTCTGATGATACAAGTTGTTTTTAACGAGACCAAGGACACTGTCTGGCTTTCCAAGTTTCGTTAAAGTCTTGTTAATGTGCAAATGCAGGAAGCTAGGCAAAAGACAGACAGAATAATTGATCCAAACTGGCCAGAGAGAGTATTCCATGCCATAAATGCCATGCTCAGTATATAAGTGGGGATTGTCCATGGGAGGGGGCATTGCATCCATACCATTCTGGCACCCATTCGGGCACCCTTGGCATCCTTTTCTTCTCTCTTGCTTGCTGGCATCGTTCCCTCTACCTTGCTAGCTTGCTGTCCTCCTTTTTTGCTTGCTGCTTGGTGTCATTTCCATGATCGCTGCTCAGGACAGGCTGCGTCGGTCATTCGGACATCGGGTGGTGAGAAACTGTACATTGTTCATTTTGTATATTTTGCATATATTAATATCCTTATATTCTGTTAGCCTTGTAGTTTTTAGTATTTTTAGTAAACTGTTTTTGTCTCAACCCATGAGTTTTCCTTTCTTCCCAACTTCTCTCCCCTCATCCTGCTGGGTAGGGGGAGGGTAAGCAAAGAACTAAACCACCACAGGAGGTGTGACTGTATGTACTGCCTTCAGTGGGCTTGGGCCTCCCCAGTCAGTTGCTAAAGCTCTTTTGACAATTTTAGAGAGACTGGAGTCTACGTGCTCTTTCAGTGTGAGGAGGGGAGGAAGACACTTCATTTTCAAGCCTGAAAAGGAAACAGAACCTATCTTTCAACTACCTAAATTGGCTGTAAATTTCAATGTCCTTTTGCAGCTTAAACTTAGTAAAACCATGTGTGCGTTAACACTTCTTTTGCTAGTGTCTACTAGCACAAAGATAAATGAATGCTTGCAAAAATATATTCTGCTGTATTCACTTTGATGGACATGCAGAGTATTTGCCGTTAGCCAAAACTCAAACCTTAATAGCAAGCAAAAAAAAAGTTTAGTTGGTCAGCAGGAAAAAGAGGCAAAGAGGTGCAAGAATGACTTCCTTCAACGTCTACCAGCACTGTCTTGTTAAACACTTTATTGTGTTGGCAACTTCGGTAATTTGAGGAATATTGTGTCCCAAATCTTCTTATTGGCAACATTCATTTAAATTTTGACAGTCTTTTTTTTACTTGATGTAGATGTGCATTACCCATATAAGCTTGTTAAAAAAAAAATCTGTCATCTCATTTGCAATTAAGACTAAACTATGATTTAATCTTGCAAAACCATCAACCATTACACCTTAACTTGCCGTAGGTGGGACACTCTTCAAATGAGAGATACATAAACCTAAAGCATGGTTGAGTAAAATATGTTGACCAAATTTCAGACCTCTACATGGGAACACGGAGCACAGAAGACAGCAGAGTGACTGAATGACTTATTGGGACATCTAGAAGGTCACTATTAGTGAGATATTGACAAGCCTTTAGACAGATGGTTACAGAATAGTGGACTCTCTAGTAGTCTTATAATGTTGTACGATACGAATATTCTACAACAGCTGGAAGCACAGATGCTGCTTGTTACGTGCCAAGCATCATTAAGGGAATAAACTGGAGGTAACTCCTCCAACTCTTCACTAGCCCGCTGAATTGTCTCTTTTCACCAACAGGGCATGGTACCAGAGCCAGTGTCATGCAGAGAAACATGAGGAAGGCTGAGAAACACCGTAGAGTAGCCCAGGTACAAAACCACCCTAGTGAAAATCTCACTAGGCACAATCTCAGCAATTCCATGCTAGAGCCAATCTAGGCACTGAATAAACAGTACAGTAACACATTATAGGAAACTATGACACTATTTTTGCTTAAAGGATGAATCACATCATCCAGGAAGACGGAAGGATTACCATGGAATCTACTTAAGAAGAATAATAGATTATAAAAATTGAAAGGGTGTGAAAAAAAGCTATTTGGTAAATATTTACATTACTCTTTGCCTCAGTAGTTTGTGAAATAAAATCCTGATAAGGGTGTAAGTAGGGACATTAGGATGTTTCGGGGGTGAGGGAGGTGGTCCTCTTAAAAATATCAAGTATTTTCTTCATTGTTGTGGGCTTCTTTTTTTTTTTCCCTGAAGATCTCAAAAGCAAACTCAAAAAAATAAAACTTTATTTCTGAAATTTTCCAGCCCACAGTCTTTTACATCAAGCCTGAAAAACAATCCATAAATTTCTTCCTTCAGTCTTACAAATCCTTCAGTCTTAGAATATTCTTCAAATAAACCCCAAAACTTGATAGAACAGGAAAAAAAAAAAAGCCAAAATAAGGTTTACAGGCTTTCATGCTTCATAAAGAATCAAAAATATATAAACTCATCTGATAAAAAGTGTATCAACAATAAAATAATATCTTTGGCTCTTTTTTTGTTGTTTATTTGTTTAACCATAGTCTTAAAAGGATTTTTGAAATACCATAGATTCGAATGGAATGGTGTCCAGATTTCTGCACATGCAGACACAGGAAACACCTTAAAGGAATTCTAAGCAATGCTTCCAGAAATTAAAGACTTCCCTGGGAGTCATTCAACTTAAAAATGCTGTAAACACAATCCAAATAGCAGAGTCAACATGGATGTTGGCTTTGTTATTAAAAAAGTGATAAAAGTAATTTGCAAGTGTTCCTATTTTGGAAGAAAGACAGAGAAAGCATCATAACTGAGGTGGAACATTGTTCCAGGATACCTACACAGTTTATACTTATTTCCATAATGTTTGTACACTGTTTTATTCCTAAAAACAATGAGTTTTAGTTCAATTAATTCCTTTTTATGAAAAGTGCTACTTAAACTACCTCTTTACTAGGTATTCTACTTCAAAGTTTTTTGTTATTTTCTTGAATGATTGTGGTGTGTTGGTACTGGCTAACAGACATGTTCCCACTCAGCCACTTCTCCAACTCTCGGAGGGATGGATTGAAAGGAAATAAGAACAACAAGAGCAGGAAACCTTGTTGGGTCAAGATAAAGACACAAGGATCATTTGCCAATTGCCATCATGAGCAGACTTGGAGTACTACCTTCCAAACACAGTTGTAATTGTAAAAAGACATACTTCGTTTTCTTATGACAAACAGCCCACCAAAAAGAAAAAAGATGTCACCATGATAGGTAGAAGCCACAGGTGTAACAAAAGCATAAACAAAGTTAAAGAGATGCTGAATATTCTGCCTGGAATACAAACTTTTATTATGAGCACGACAATTAATTATATTCATTATTACAAATCAAAAATTGTGGATGATATCTTTTACATCTGTGTTAAAGTAACATGTTTTAATTAAGAAAATGATGAGAAATATTTTTATTCTGCACACAAAGGGAATTCTTAATGCAAAAGTAATCAGCATAAAGGTGGTCGGATAATAAAATCACAATCAGAATGATCTAGAATAGCAAAAATTCTTCTTATTACCAGTGGATCCAATTTCGAAGACAATAAATTTATAGAGACCTCCAAGTCATGAGCACATTATGCATTGATCAAATAACTAAAGTTACAGGACATCTAACAGCAAGTAAAACTTGGGAGAACTTAAGACAATAATAAAGTCACAAGAAACTGTGTCAGACCCAAGAGCCATTCAACATAGCTTCCCTCCCACAGATACAGAAAAAGAAGTCCTTTCCCTCAAGTAATTTAGTTGCCAAAATCAAGGCAAGTATAAGAAAAAGACACAGAAGTAAATTAAGCTTTCTTTTTTTTCAGGCAAACGTGAAAGATACTATTCAGGTTAACAAGCACCTGACAATAGGTTAATAAAACTGGAAATTAGTATACTCACCAACAAAGACATGACAACAGAGTAGAACTAATCCCAAAACAATAGAAATTTACTTGCAAAGGATAATGAATTACAGATTCTTCATCACATACAAGTGGGCACTCCATTTCCCAGTAAATGAAACAGTGTGTAAGAACATATTCTGTACAAATATAATCATTCAAAGGACTATTGTCTCTAGTAACATTGGATTAGAAAGCTGGTTTAGAAAAATTAAGGGCTAGAACAGGAAAAGTATGCATCTTGGAAAGAAAAATTCTTGGCAGAGTTTAACTGCATAAGAGTCACAATCCTGAAAATCCTCACTATTCAATTACTACTTGCCACAGAAGCAGCTTAATTCAGTGCACATTAATGCTGAAGGTCTTCCCTGTGGACCTGAAAGTGCAGTTTCCATGCATGTGTAGAAGTGCCTCTGTTGTACTACTCTTGAGCAGCTTAGCACAGAGCTTATCCCTGACTGGCATTCAAAAGCCAGGCTCTCCACAGCTTGAGGTTCCTAAAAATGCCTCACGTGCACCAACAAGCTCAGGTACCCTAGAAGATGGACTTGCTACTTACTTTGCTTATTTTGTAATGGCAATGGTCATCCAAGTGCTTAAAGGCCAGAGCACTTGTGCAGGAGAACCACATTCAGCTGCTCTTTGAAGATTCTCATCAGCCAGCAGAGCACATTCATCAGTGGTCAACAGGCTGTTTTGTACAGGGACACATCCCACCCATCACATCTGAAGCTCTGCAGACCAGACACATCAAGACACAGCATTCAATTTAAGGCTGCCATAGGAGGAAGACCATTGCAAAAATTACACTTACTTTTCTCCTTTCCTTATGGTCCAGGAAATCTTTATTTCCCGTACTGAGGCACAACACCAATAAAAAGGATAGAAGGTTATTGCTAAGACTGCACTTCTAGGGAGACATCTGAATTTGAATTTCTCACAGGCCAGGAGAGGAACTGAGATGTAATTTCCCACATTCTGCATTTATGTTCTGTTCATCAAGCCATGATCCTGCATGGATAGTTCATAATAGCACCATCAGGCACATCTTGAAAGACAAAAAGTGAACAGAAGTGCTGACTGACGTGGGAGACAAAAAAAAAAGAAAAAGGACTTCAGAGTTTCAAAACAGAGTCTGATTCACTAGCTTCATCTTGGACTGAAATCTTAAGCAAGTCACCTGTAGGATGGCGTTCATGAGCCATCCTATTCACTTGCATGTCTGAGTCACTGGATTTTGATTGGCTCTTTGCTTAGCATACTGGTTAGGTTTTTGTTGTTAAGTGTTTTGCTCTTTTCTATGTATTGCAGAGATTGCTTAGATGTCTCACTAAATGGTTTTGAGTTCTTTTAAGAAATTAAGCACCTAAGTGCCTAAGTCACTTGTTGACGAGTAGAGAAGTACCATGGACCTAGCCCAAGTGCCTCCAGAAGATGACATTTTAATGTCTAAAGGACTATGATAGGAATCATATTTCTTAAACCCTTATCACATGGGAACAGATATTTCCAGGAGCCTGAGAAAAATTACCTCACCCCATTAACAGAAAAGGTGCCATGTTCATTTCTCCAGACTAAGTGGTCTCCTCAGTGCTTATTAAAACTTGCTGAACTCTCTATATAGATATTCCAGATATGTCTTTGGTGTTTTACTTTCTAAGGAGACATTACTCTCCTCATTTTTATTTCAGACAAACCATATCCTGAAGATAAAAACAACAGAAGGAAGCTAGTTTCAGAGGAGAAGAAAAACAGGTCAAAAACACATTTCAGTACAATTGAATCAATGAAATTGTCATATAATTGTCCAGCTTAAAGCCTAACTGGTTTTATTATGTTTTCTAGTACTTGCATTGCAGTCCAATAAAGTGGAAGTGTTACAAGCAGTGGAATAGAAATTATTCACAAGTAAAAACTATGAAAAAAGAGAAATTACACAGTCGGTAAATACTTTACTAAGACTATTTCTTCTCTTTCTGAGAAAGCAGAACTAACATTACTCCTTAAAAATTGTCTTGAAACCAATAAATTTCCAAGACATCTGAAAGAAAATCCTTTTAAGATACTATTATTTCAGCTCCCTCACTCCAATTGTGCTATGTATTTTTGTACGGTTCAGTGGAAGGTCTTCAGAGAACATAAAACCTCTGATTCAATATTCTTGCCTAAACCAGCTCTGTATGTATAAAATCAATAACTAAACCACAAATGCTTCCAGGAATAAGCAAATAAACTAATTATAGTACTTCAGCTTTAATTAGCACTAAGTATTTTCCAAGAACCACCACTATTTATCACTGTTGACCTACAGTACCTCCTTTAAGTTCAGGAGTTTGCCTCGTGTAGATTATGCAGAATCAGAGCCAAGAATAAAGGCTCTCATTCATTCTACTGGACATCTCCAACCAAAAGATATTGGGTTTTTTATGTCACACTAGTAAATCTTAATGTTTAGTCCACTGGGCCTTTGTCTGAAATTGCAGGATGATAAGTTGGACAACATGTAATTGTAACTACTCTCAAAGGACAAAGTAGGCATTTTCAGGAACCTGAGGTGACTAACATATCAATGTAAGCGAGAATGTGTTAAAAGGAAAATAATCAGCCATGGGAAAGCTAGGAGAGATGCATTTCTTCCACATTCTGTGTTGACTTTACTATATATAGAGAACAAACACCAGGGAGAGAACGAGAGGCAAATATAAATTGTGCCATAGTAGCTTGGTTTTCCACCCTCCTGTACCTTGATGTGTACAGATGGAGTTATTGGCTGCACAGGCAGCATGATTGATTACACAATGCCCTCGGGCCAAGGAGGCAAAAGCATAAGGCTATGAAGCCAGCGGAAGGTGAGAAGAGGCTTTAGTGAATAGCTGCATACAGGCATCTTATTTAATTCCACAGAAGACAAACACCAACAGGGTGACAGTGTTATCTAACCAGTTATTGCTGTGGAACTTAGATCCAAAATACATTCAAATGAGAATTTTCCACATGTATAATAGTTTAAGCCCATTTTGTGTGACTCCAAATGGAACATTAAAGTGGGAAAGAGAGTACGTTCATATCCCTCACATTCCTGCAAGTATGTTAAAAATAAATGGAGAAATCCAAACTCAGCAGCTACCTCTGCAAACAGGGCCCTGTGTCAGTGATACAGAGCCCAGAAGAGCTGCCTTTATTCATCTGAGCTCTCGGGTTGAGCCAGTGAATGCCTACAGCAGGGAAGTGCTTATATGGAGACACTGTGTGTGCACAGATCTAGTGCTGTGTATAGACCAGATCACAGAAACACATGATTAGAGGTTGTCATTTTAGGCCTTGGCAAAACATTTTCATAAGCTTAGTGCTTAGACCTGCAGCGAGAGCTTCTGACCAAAAAAGAAAATTCTATCTAAGGAAACAGTGTTTCATAAACGATTAACATCCACAAACATTTGTGGAAAATACAGCAAGATTTTGACAGTTCTCTGCTATCTCTGCTACTAAGTTGCTTATGAATCTAAGATTCTTAGATCAGCAGCTAAAGATCCCAAGCACCAAGCAGCCCAGCCCAGGACATTTCAGTATCTACAGCTCTGCTCCATCATAATCCTAACATCCCACCAGCACTGGGAACTCCAATCTGAGCCAGGGTTTGAGAGCTTCTCACCTCCTTCCCCTACACGTGGAAGCAAGGCAATCTTTAAAGTCATAGATATATTTCCTACATTTCCCCAGGAAAGTCAGATGATTAAGATATTCAAAATCAAAACTTTCTTCAACTCTTTACTTGCAGAGCAGGTTCCAGAGGCTGTGTTGTCCTGAAGCACAATGTAAGCATTTTCAGTGTGTCAGAATTTCCTTAGTACAAAAATGCTGGATTTTTAGTTGCTCTCCTGCAAACCCACTTTCAGATCAGATACATTTTTCAATTGAAAGAAGCACATGTTTTTATAAATACACAGCTTTCTTCTTCCGTTGGGGTAGTGGAAGACAGCTTATGTACAGTTGATCTGTGTCAAAACCAACAACATACTTTTTCTGAATACTGTTTAAAAATAATTAATCCAAAGCTTTTATATTAACATTAATGAATACTATCCACTTAAATCCGCTGTAAAGAGAAGAGAGAATGGACACTAGCAGGCATGAATAGTCAGCAAGTCTTACAAATTGCAGAAACCCTGAGGGAAATTCATGTTCTAAATGAGTCAGTGTGTGATTGAAAGTGACACATCAGGGAAGCATATTCCATTCCATTTAAATGATTGTCTTTCTTTAGGCTGTTATGTTGTTTATGATGGATTATATTTTGTTTGCCAGAGATTCTGTGTTTTCATTGTTAGCAAGTGTGCATCTGCTGCTTCAGCACTCCAAGGTACCAGCTTCAATTAGCGTAATATTCTAATTAAATTAAGATGTTTATAATGTCTACCATGCAAATACAACGGAGGAAGAGGATAATATAGGTTAGCTTGAGTACCTCAGTTAAATCAAAGGTATGGCCTTTTGAAAGGCAAACAATGCTTTTAGTAACACAAATATTATACATATCGAAGTCCTATGTGTCTTTGGTTATGTCAGGGGCTAGGTACCAGGGGTACCATAGAAAGTATCTATTCTGCCAATCTGGTACTAGACTGCCATTACAAAGGAGATAATACCTTGAAACAAAGGTAGGTCCCATCTTCCCAGTTTCAGAGCTACCAGCATTTTTTGCAGTATTAGTCCTGAACAGCACTCATGAGAAATCAAGCAGTGTCATGCCTTGCCCATGTGTGAGTTTGTGTTTATGGGAGATCTTTTTACTCCTCTTTTAGGCCTTTGCTAGATTTTACTAGTTGCTGAAATATCAGACAGTCCCCAAATTTCCCACTAAAATCTGCCTCTAGTCTGCCCAACTCCTAGCTGGGCTTAATGTCATCCATACTCAGCTTCCCACTCTTTCCACTGTTCCCCTTTTTTCTTCCTCTTGACACAGACACAAACTCAGACCCAAAAGACACCATCCCTAAACAAGTAGGGGAATAGTGAACAAACATCCCCTCATTGTCCCTGAACCTTTCCTCCAGTCCCATTGACATTCCAACTATCTATGCTCAATATTTGCACATCCTGATGTAGCAAAAAAGAAACACTGCTTGTAAGTGAGCTACAAGTGAGCTCACTCTGAACAGGTTGTTCTTTGAAATCTGCACATTAAAACCTCAAACCCTAAATGAGTGCATCACAGGTGTTCCTTACATTTCTTTTACTTTCCCAAAATTAGGTTGAACACACACAGTTGCACACATTTCAGAAGGATACCTCAAGCTCACATATAATCACTAAGTACAGTCTTTCCCACAAAATGGTGAAAAAAATCCTGGAATTATATACGCACTAGTATTAATATCATTAACAGTACTAGTACAGTCACCACAACTGTCAGTACATAGGGTACATGTATTTTCACAGTTTGCTAAACTGTATTATCAAAGAAAACTTACAGAGAAATTGCAGGCAAAGCTAAACTTAGGAATAGACCACAGCCTGAAAGTTCCATTTTATGCATTTGAAGGACAGTCCCTCAACCAGTGTCCTGAACAGGCCGAAGTCTGCCCTCCAGAAGTCCATGGTAGTGGTTTTTCTGACCCATATCCTTACTTCACCAAGAATCCAGAACTCTAGCATTTCATGGTAACTAAGCCCAAGATGGCCTCCAGCCACCTTATCTCCCACCAGTCCTTCTCTGTTGTAAACAGCAGGTCAAGCAAGGCACTTTCCCTGGTAGACTCACTTACCAGCTGTGATAGGAAGTTATCTTCCACACACTCCAGAAACCTCCTAGACTGTTTCCTCTCTGCTGCGTTGTATTTCCAGTAGACATCCTCTAAGTTGAAGTCCCCCACGAGAACAAGGGCTAGCGATTGTGAGACTTCTGCCAGTCACTTGTAGAATGCTTCAGCTACCTCTTCATCCTGATTGGATGGTCTATAACAGACTCCCAGCAAGATATCTGCTTTGTTGGCCTTCCCCCTCATTCTTACCAATAAGCATTCAACCTTATGATCACAACTGTTGAAGTCTGTACAATCAAAACACTCCCTAACATACAGAGCCACGCCGTTGCCTCTCCTTCCTCGCCTATCCCTTCTGAAGAGCTTATAGCCATCCATTGGAGCACTCCAGTCATGACAGTCATCCCACCATGTTTATGTGATGGCAACTAAGTCATAGCTATCCTGCTACACAATGGCTTCCAGCTCCTCCTGTTTGTTGCCCATGCTGTGTGCATTGGTGTAGATGCACTTAAGTTGGGCTGTTAATTTCACCCCCAACATTGGCATGCCACCCCTAGGCTCATCTCTAGAGAGCCTGGTTATCTCCCCTTCCCCCTTTGAACCTAGTTTAAAGGCCTCTCTTTGAGCCCTGCCAACACATGAGTGAGAATTCATTTCCTGCTTTGAGACAGCTGAACTCCATCTGTTGCTAGCAGGCCCAGTGTTAGACTGTGACAAAAGGCCATTCATTATCTGATGTAATTTGCTAAACTACTTAAAATAGTTCAAAAGGAAAATTATTTTAAGTAGAGAACAGCAATCATTTTAATTTAATATCTTATTCAAACTGTTTGACAGTTTTAAACATATGCTAAATGAAAGATTGACAAATCAGTTCAAATAAAAATCAAGATAAACTGTTCATGGACTGCAAGAAACTCAGTGATTTCTGTTCACAGAAGGGGAAAGAAGCAAATGTTGCTGGAGATCAACTTGGGGGTGGTTAATATAAAACTGGTTTCCCATGTAGTTAATCAAACTTGATGGGGACTATCTAAACATTCATAAAATCACAGGAATTACCATTTTCTACATGTAACCATCAGTACTTCCCTAGACTACAGAGGACATAGTGGGTTACTCCAGATACCTCAAAGGTAACCGAAAGTTTAATATCCTTTTAAAACCACCGACTAAATCAAGAGAATCTTGCACATGGAAGCTTTATCCTCTAATTCAAACTGGCCATCTAGTTCTTAAGATAATAAGATGCTTTCAACTTTGTTTGGATTTGGTTAGAAAGAATTTGAATTCCTTTCAATAATAAAAAAAATAAGGATACTAAAATATATAAAATGAACAACGCACAATTTCTCACCACCCAATGTCCCAGTGACTGATACAGCCCATCCCGAGCAGCGATCACAGAAACGAAACCAAGCAGGAAGCAAAGGAGTGAGAAGGAGAGAGCCAGAGAGCCATACCCCCTCGGCCAACCCCCACTTATATATTGGCATGGAATACTCTCTTTGGCCAGTTTGGATCAAATATTCTGGCTATATCCCTCCCAGCTTCCTGCACCTGCACATTAGAGAGAGCTGGGAAGATAGACAGTGTCCTTGGTCTCATTAGCAACAAATCATATCATCAGTGTGTTTATCAACATTCTTTACATACAAAATCCAAAACACATCAGCTGCTGAGAGGAAAATTAACTTCATTCCTGCTGAAACCAGGACAGATACCTAAACGACAGGTTAAGAGGCCCTGAGCTTCTTCCAAAGACTATACAATGGCCCATATCTTATCTAACACACACAGGAGCTCCAGAGCTAAAATTATTAGAGCTCATAAGTTAGTCCTGAAACACGTGTGAGAAGACATGAATCTTCTGTGAACAACAACACACGTTTATCAGTGGGTTACATGAAGCTCTTTGAGGACTGTACAAGTCTTGCAAATTTAATAGAATATGGTTTCTTAGCTTTCTACTGCTGTAAGCTAATGCATCTTGGCTGAGCTAGTGAATATTTCCACAAGAATAAGGGTAAGGAAAACAGTGCAAAATCTTCAGAGTACTTACTAGATGAAAGTAAATAAAATTCAGTGAGTAGCAATCAGCAGACTCCCAGACCTGCAGCTTTAGAGGAACATGTCTAAAAGAGGATATACCAATTTCCGTAACTGTGTAACAATAGTCAAACAATGGCAAAAGAGGTGATTTTCAGAGAAGGTGCTAAATTTTCCTCAAGGAATGGAAAATTTCCAGAGAAGTTCAGACGTTCCTTGAGTTTTTTGTCTATACAGCTCAATGCCTTATAAATTTATTTGGAATTTAAGTTTTGTGCTTTAAACAGACTTTAAAATACTTGATGTGGGGATAATAATCATATCTGTTTGATAGTTTTAACCTTAAAATAGTAATAGATACTCTTGAGCCCAACTCCATTTTTATGTATGGGATGGTCGGTTATTGTTTGTTTTAGTTTTGACTCTATTCTGTCATAAATTTTCTTCTTACTTCAGATGTTTTCTTCAGAGATTATCACAAAATGTTTTGTTTAAGGGACAGAAAATTACAAGTCATAATATTTTACTGTTTTTTTTTTAAATATATATACATATATTTGCACTATGCATTCATTTTGAAGGAATGTGTATCGTCATAAGAAAGTGGCTGGTTTTCTTCTTCTGTGCCATCTGCAGCCATTGATTAAGAGATCATATCATGTGCAAGGTACATGTTGCTTCCTTTGGAGATTAACATCTCAGTGGTCTCTCCATCCTGAAGATTCTTTTACCATGAAAAGAATCAAAGCAGCTTGGAAATTTCCATTGCTTTTTCAGAACTCTGTAGTCAGAATCCTCTGATCTTAAAGGCCATTAGGTGAGAAAAGATTACTGAGCAAGAGATATTCAGGATAATATACCCTGGCCTTAAAAAAGTCCAACATAAAAATCGGCGACAAATGGACTTTTCAACTTTTCAGAGAGTGAATCAGCTTACTATTGCCTCAAGTCCATAAAGTAACAATAACTTACCAGTTTTCTTTATCATTCACGCTTTCTTATAGATTCATATAATTTACCACAACTTTCCTTTTCTCTATCTTGTTCTATAACCCATGAAAACTCATTTCAAAGAGTCAATCCAAGGCAAAGATAAAATGGCAAATTTGTCTGTGACCTTCGAAGATTATGATTATGATTATGATATTTGTTCTTCTCTTTGTACAGTTGCTACCTACAAGTAATTGTAATAAGGAATACATTTAACATTATATTTTAGAGAAAGTTATGTTTTGCTAATCTTCAGGTTTTATTTCTCATTAGAGGAGACTAGGTACTTTTAAGGTGCTGTATACAGCAATCCTGTAAAAATAGAGGGTCTTTAGGAATAATACCCACATTTCGAGCAAGAAGCAGGCAACTGTTATTTCTAAGCAACTAATTCAGTAAAAATCCACAGGAGCCTGAAAATAGGCATCTAAAATAAAAGTGGCATATGAGACTCTTGAGTTAATGTTTTCTTTATAATGTCGTTGCCTTGTTTCCCTGCCAGCAGAAATGAAAAAAAAAAAAAAAGCAATGGCACATTTTGAAAGATCATATTATACTGCATTAGCAACTATCCATTTCATTTAGCATTTTTCACATAAATTGTTAATATTGATTTTTTTTTATACACAATCCAGTACAACAGTCAGTTGTGGAAGGCTTTGTTCATAATTGCAATGACTTCTGTGTTGTGCTAGAAAAGATGAATATTGATGTCATTGCATTGAGAATTTATAATGTAATAAAACACTGTGCTGTACAGCACAGAACTGTCGTCGTTCAACAGCCTAACTCAGTTTGAACAGTGCCTGTTAGAATATTTAGAGGAGTTTCTTACTAGTAAATAGCATTTTTGCCAGGGCAAAAATACAGTTAAAGAAGGAAGCCTACAGAGTGTGGAAGCAAGGACAGGTAGCATGGGAGGATTACAGAGAGGTTGTCCAAGTGGCCAGGGATCAGGTAAGGCAGGCTAAAGCCCTGATGGAATTGAATCTGGCCAGGGACGTCAAGGACAACAAGAAAAGCTTCTATAGGCATGTCAGGGATAAAAGGAAGTCCAGGGAGAAAGTAGGCTCTCCAGAAGGAAACAGGGGACCTGGTTACCCAGAACATAGAAAAGGCTAAGGTACGTAATGACTTTTTTGCCTCAGTCTTCACCAATAAAGGCTCTAGCCACGTCACCCAAGTTGCATAAGGCAAAAGCAGGGACTGGGAGAACGAAGAGCTACTAACTGTAGCAGAAGAGCAGGTTTGGGAACATCTAAGGAACTTGAAGGTGCACAAGTCCACAGGACCTGATGAGATGCATCCACGAGTCCTGAGGGAACTGGTGGATGAAGTTGCCAAGTCACTGTCCATCGTATTTGAGAAGTCATGGTAGTCTGATGAGGTTCCTGATGACTGGAAAGCGGGTAACATAACCCCCGTTTTTAAAAAGAGGAACAAGGAAGACCTGGTGAACTATGGAACTACAGGTTGGTCAGTCTCACCTCTGTGCCTGGCAAGGTCATGGAGCAGATCCTCCTGGAAACCATGCTAAGGCACATGGAATACAAGGAGGTGATTGGTGACAGCCAACACAGTTTCACTAAGGACTAATTTGGTGGCCTTCTACAACAGAGTTACAGCATCAGTGGACAAGGGACAAGCAACGGACATCATCTACCTGGACTTGTGCAAGGCATTTGACACTGTCTCGCATGACATCCTTCTCTCTAAACTGGACAGGCATGGATTTGACAGACAGACAGTGGATAAAGAATTGGCTGGATGGCTCAGAGAGTGGTGGTAAATGGCTCAATGTCCAAGTAGAGACCAGTGACAAGTGGTGTTCCTCAGGGGTCAATATTGGGACAGGCCCTGTTTAATATCTTTGGTGGTGACATGGACAATGGGATAGAGTGCACCCTCAGCAAGTTTGCCAAGGACATCAAGCTGTGTGGCACAGTTGACACACTGGAGGGAAGGGATGCCATCCAGAGAGACCTGGACAGGCTGGAGAGGTGGGCCCACACAAACCTCATGAAGTTCAGCCAGGCCAAGTGCAAGGTCCTGCACACGGGTCAGGGCATTCCCAAGCATAAATGAAGACTGGGCAGAAAATGGATTGCGAGCAGTCCTGAGGAGAAGGCCTTGGGTGTGCTAGTGGATGAGAAGCTCAACATGAGCTGGCAGTGTGTACTTACAGCCCAGAAAGCCAACTACATCCTGGGCCACATCAGAAGAAGTGTGGCCAGAAGGTAGAAAGAGGTGATTCTGCCCCTCTACTCTGCTCTCCTGAGACCCCACCTGGAGTACTGCATCCACGATGGAGTACTGGATCCCCCTGCATAAGAGCCAGGGGGATCTGGAGCCCCCGGCATAAGAAGGACATGGACCAGTTGGAGAGGGTCCAGAGGAGAGTCACAAAGATGATCAGAGGGCTGAAGCACCTCTCCTATGAGGACAGGCTGAGATGGTTGGGGCTGGTCAGCCTGGAGGAGAGAAGGCTCCGGGGAGACCTTATAGTGGCCTTCCAGTATCTAAAGGAGGCCTACAGGAAAGACGGGGAGAAACTCTTCAGCAGGACCTGTTGTGATAGGACAAGGGGTAATGGTTTAGAACAGAAGGAGGTAGATTCAGATTAGACATTAGGAAAAAGTTTTTTATTATGAGGGTGGTGGAACACTGGAACAGGTTGCCCAGAGAGGTGGTTGATGTCCCTGGAAACATTCAAGGCCAGGTTGGATGAGGCTCTGAGCAACCTGATCTAGTTGGAGATGTCCCTGCTCCTTGCAGGGAGGTTGGACTACACGACGCTTAAAGGTCCCTTCCGACCCTAACTATTCTATGATTCTAAAATCAGTCTACAAGCACATGTATTTTCTCTTACATCACTCTGAACAGTGACATGAACAATTCTCTGCAGAATTTATTATAGCCCTACAGTGTGCTGTAGACTAATACACACCATAGTAAATAATAGGAAAGTGTATGGAAACAGCCATTAAGCAACATGATTCTGGGATTCTCTTTGCACTTTCTGAGGGATACAAGTGATAACTGTTCTCTGCTTTAATTACAATATCTAAGTTTGACAGAGACAAACATCTGCATAGAAGTAAATTTTAAGAGAGGCATGTTGCTGTCCTTATAGAGCAGGAAGTTAGAAATAGGTTAATAAAGAGGCAATTAAACAAAGCCAGATCACATTCAGAACTAGATGAATGTTAATTTACATGGAAATACAGTTCAAGTTGGATATATAATGAAACCGCAATACTAAGATAAGCAGCAAACAGTAACTTAATCCTATGATGTTATCAAAGGTCATCATTCAGCTATTTCAAGTTATATTAAAAAAAAATCAACAGATGTACAGACAATTTTGCAGCTTCTTTATAAAATTCTGTGAACCACTATTTGTAGATGGTGAAGAATGATGTGGATGTTAATCAGCTGGTCTGCAAGAACATCATGGACAGAAAGGGAAGCACACTCTAAAAGGATTTAGGGCAAAGCAGCATTTTCACAGAAAATGGAGAGCTGGCCATGAGAGACAGGGTGACGGTAGCAGAAAACTCCAGGTTACACACACCTTGGACAGTGGAGTCTGTTCAGTGGAGAAGTAAAATAGTTGTTTTGGAAAAAAAAAAATTGGTAACCATGAAGCTACCTTCTTAAATATGCAATCTTCTCCTTCATACTAGTAAAAATCATTCCACTAGTTTGAGTTTAGCAATGTTCAGTCACAGACTAACAGATTTATGGTCTTATAATAGTTTCCAAATTTGTAATCACTGAAGAACACAAAAATTATGCTGTTCAAGCACTTATTGCCCTAGAATATCCCAAATTATTAGGTCTTTCCAGTATTATGTACAAGAGTAGGTAAATGAGGTGATTATTAGCAATTCCTACTGCACTTCAGGTCTCCATCTCTCAGTTTATTATTGTTGAACTCAAGGGCTGCATCAGCTCTGTCCTGCTATAGATGCACTGAGAGCACCCTCAGTCACATTTCTGTCTACCTATACCATCTCTTTTCTAGGATGCTGTATGAATTTCCATGGGACACCCTAGCCACACCAAGAAGGAACTGGCCTTAATTACTTTCTTGAGGTTCTATATACGTGCTGCCTGAATGACTACTCTGAATTAACGCTTAAAATATTTTTTAAAATTACATCAGAACATTACATTTCAAATGAATCACAGCATCATTAATGGTACTACCAAGAGGTTTAGGTTATGGAATTTTTTAGGATTATTAATTTTAATTTTAATTTGATGCACGGGGTTCTGTGGGATGGATGAAGATTATGAGAAAATCTTCACTGGTCAAGAAATTAATGCTTTGGTCCAGCTCTACTCCTAAGCAATGCAGACAAACCATTTCCCTGCTGAAAAAATCCCAAACCTTTATGCAATACCATATATTTCCACAGTGAATCTGAGTGAACAAAACTAAATATTTCATTTTTCTTTTAAATATGCTTCATGGACCTTATACCATACATCTTATACTTTCCTAATAAGGAAAATAGCAGGTTTATTATTAATTGTAAGATTTTATTTGTCAGTAATACGCTCTACCTGGAAAATGTATGTCAATATATGCAGTGATTTATGTCAAAAACCTTTATTAGATAATTATTTTCCATCATTACCATGATTGAGTTGAACTTACAATTGAAACTTAATTTTTGCTTTTCTCAATTAAACCTAAGGGCAAAATGGTTTCTTATCAGTCACTCTGATATTTATTGCTAACAATACAGACTGGAAAATTATGCAAATAATGAAAGACATATTTTCATGAATACCTAGAAAATGTCTTTTTACTGAAAAGTTACAGATTTGCTTGATAGAAAACTGAGACATAAAGCAGCTTCTTGCAATCTTATTCTTCTCATGAACAATTTGCACTTGTTTCATGAAAAATATTTTACAAGTTAGGTAGCAAAGGTAAAATAAATTAGTGTCTAATATTTAGTTACAACAGCAAAGATACTTTATACAGATCTCATTTCACTTATGTAATAAACAGAGTCTGATTTTCTTGATAGCTTGTCATGGAATCTTTTATCTTTTTTTTTTAAAGGTCAGACGCAAATAAAATTTTATATTTTGTTATTCATCAGTAGTCTTTTACAATATGAACAAATTCTTAAGTGTAACTAACCAACCATCTTTTTACTGGGAAAAATAAAATATATTTTAGAGAGTATTTAAAAAAATTAACCACTGTTACTACTGTTAACTGCTGTTACTGCCCACTGTTACCCGAAATAGTTTGTCTTTTCAACGTAAAAAATGTTTATTTGGTGCTATGTATGTGATAGCATTTTGGTTGTTTCACAGCTAAGGCATTGTAAATCTGCATCTGCAAGCCTCTTTTTCCAGGGTAAAACACTGGAGATCCTCTGTCTAGAGGATGTGCACAGGCTAGACTGGAAGAGTGCAGTCCTTTCAGACTTCATATGGTAAGAAGAATTCTCAGGAGAAAGGGTGTGCTGTGGGAAGGTTGTCACTAGGTGTGACAGATCACAGCCAGGTCTACTTTTTTCTATAGTTTTCCTCCATAATAAGACACTACAGTTGGCATTACCTTTTTCAAGTTCTATTAAATGGTCGAATTTTGTCTTACTGGATACCGTAGTATTTTCACAAATATTTTCATCTGGTTTAATAAGCAAAGGTGATAGGAAGAAGTCTTGTGTTTAGCAGACTCCTATGAGTCTAGACACCAGTTTCAATATAGATTAAGGATGTACTGAGAGGAGCTGTTATTCTGTAGCTCAGTATTTACTTTTCCACTTCCTGTCAAATGTCAGGAAAAGATTGTAATCTTTAAAAAAAAATAAACTCAAATAAATTCTTTTAAATTCCTCACACTCACAAAAAGACACATTGCAATTCCAAAGTCTTATCAAAGCATGACATGAAAAAGCATGCATAGGGGAGGACCTACAGAATAATGTCTGGTACATTATCCTGTTCAATGATGGAAATAATTCCATTCTACAGTTAATGCTATATAGTTTTTGTATGCATTTTGGGGTTATAACTACACTGCAAGCAGTAAAAGTGTATGCTATCTTTTTCTTCCTCAAATGCTTAGTAAAATAACAAATGTTCACAGATATTCTTTTTCTAATTGGATTCCTTCTAGGCCACCTACACAGAAAAACACAATTGCTGATGCCTGCAGCAGCCACATTGTGCTGTATTGTATAAATAGCTCTGGGACTTCAACAGAGCCAAATCGTACAACACATTTCACAAACAGGAGCCTTCATTTGCTAAAGGTGAAAAGGTCAATCCCCCAATTTCCAAATTGTTTTTACTTTTGAAACACTAGGAGAGGAGCAGAGATTGAGATGGGGAAAGAAGGGAGGAAATAAATTTTTGCCTTTTCTTTTCCATTTATCTATGAATTGGCTCTAAAAAGTGTTAAAGAAATGTAGCAATACAAATTGTAGATGATTATATGCAATACTCACAGTAAATAATATGTAATTATAATAGACAGTGGGTATAAAATGGACTGGAATGAAACACAAATATATTGCTGCAGTAAAAAAAAAAGTCCAGTACCATACAGCGGAAAGGCTTTGAAATCAAAAGTCCTTTGATAGCATGATGTTATTTGAACAGCTAAAATGGATTATGATTCCACTGGGTAGGTGTGTACTTTAGCATCCCACATTGTATTAAAGAAGATAAAAATTTTGGAAGCAACAGCCATCAAGAGAAAACCTTCAAATAGATTTTCTCTGCTGGTAAAATTACCACTTACATTTTCCACTTTACAAAGAAATACAAAGCTGTGGATTTATATTAGAATAGATTTTATTCATGCCAAGAGATAACTAGATAGCTAGATAAATAGATATTAGTAGACAAACACACAAATATTCTGTGTACATGCACATGTGTCTTAGACACAAAAAAGCTTCAAAAAAGGCTACAGTGTGAGGCATCTAAAAGTTTCTAAATGTCAAAATTAAGGCTTTCTCTCAAATTGGCATCCTTCAGTGTTTGCCATGGCAAGTGGTGCTGTCTGGAGGTGTATGCTGATTATCCTAGCACTTTAAAATCTCTCAGATCCCTGTTTTATACAGCTTCCTCAGATGCTGCATGTTAAAGCAATCACCTGATTTGCAATCTGGGAGGACTAGTCTGAGCTAGTTTATAGCTTCTCAGATATATAAACAAATTGAATTTTGCTAACCCTCTCGAAAGAGAAACAGAAAGCAGAAGGATAGAGAGGCAGACAAGTGGGCGAAGGGAGCAGGGGAAAAGACAAGGGAGGAGATATTTTAGGTTCAAGATTTACAGATCCTTCAATGTCATTCCTTGAAGAATACTTCTAGAAAGGAGCTACCTCCTTCCCAGCCAGCAGCAGAAACTACCAGCCTATATAACCACTAAGCAGAAGTAGCTATAGTCAGCCTTGCTTGCCAGGTCTTCCTGTATGTACATGGACCAGCATGTGTAAAGATTATCTCAGTGATGCGTAATTTAACCAATCACAGGCTTATTTTTCCAAACAAAAGGCAATGCCCTGATTTAAAAACAAATCCCACAAGAGTTTTGCTTCCAAGCATGAAAGTGCTGGTTCTTCTCAGTGAAACATTCAAGATATTTTTAAAGGGCAAATGTGCTTTCCCTCTATTTAAATTCTGGGAAATGAGCTAACCATGTAGCTGTATCTCTTACCGAAATAAAAATTCACACCCAGCATGGGCATTTTCACTGAGAACATTTTAAGCTGTGAAATCTTCTGAGAAACTGAAAACAGGATCTTAAAATGAAAAGGGACAAGCCTTAGATGTGGACCCTGCCTACAGATGCCATGGAGGGGGAATCACCCTGGCTTTACCTTGCTGCTCAATGCCAGAGCAAAGCTTTTGCCCCAGAGAGCATTAAGTAGGGGCTACATAAGGAACATCATTGTTTTCAATGTGCTGCACAGCACAGTACTGCAGGGGAGATATGCTAAGCTCCCACACTTCATGTCCTCTGTGGTCCTACTGCCTCGTATCGGCACTGAGGAGGAAGGAGAGGGTAAGGACATTTCTTTCATTCTAGTGGCTTCAGTAGTGACTGCTGGGGTTACGCTGCCAATGCACCTCTCACACTCATGACCTGCACTAAGATAACATATTTGTGCATATAAAATTACTTTCACTCACGGAGAAGAAAAACCTTCTAAAAGATCTATCCTGAAAACTGCAATTGAGTCTGGTATCGTTAGCATCCAAGGCAGATGGGCTCTGTTAGGCATAAGCAGTGAGGCCCCACAGACTTCTAGGATGCCACTTGCAATGATGCTTCTTACCTTGGCTCTATCAGTCAAACGTCTTGTGCTTGCCTTGCAAACGTCTCTTGTGCATTTTTAGCTCTGCTTTATTAAGCAGTGTAATACACTCTTTTCTGCATGCCCTTCTAAAATTTGTTTTCTTGCTAATCCCTCTAAGACAAAAACCCCTGTCATATTCTTTCCTCTTTCACATGAGCATGGTTTCCCAATGCTTCTTTTCGTGCAGGCTCTGATAACATACTGGACACATGCTGTCCCTCCCATGGGACCTTAGTCTCACACAGTGAGCAGAGCAGAAAGACAGGGAGCATCCATAACTACAGGGAAAGGTCTGCTCAATCTATGGAGCCCATGAGGGCTTGGGCACAAATTACACTGTGGAATGTTGTATGTATCCACATACACAGGAAAAATCTGTGAAGTCATTAGAGAGGGCTTAGGCAAGAAGACTTGCCATATAATTAAACCGCCAAACTCTTAGCAGAATTCTGCTAAGTGCTTATAAATTCATAATCCTCTAGGCTAACCATATGATCAAATTTGAGCCCATTTCCTACTGATGGTAAAAATCATTGATCCCAAGAAATCGTCTTCCAAGTTTCAACCCTTCTTCATAGCATAGATTTGCTAGACGTGCTTCATAAATAGCTGTTTCATATTTTTAAGACTGTGGGGGGTTTTAAAACACATTTTGCTTCACTGAAATATTCCAACATTGTTTACATGTGTCTGTAGGTGAGACCCTGATAGCAGTGCATCTGGCATGCATTTACTCTGTAGCACAAAAATTCTAGTACTCTCTCATTAACTTGGTTAAGGAGCTGCTTGCATTTTAAGTTTTTTTTCATAATTCTAATATGAGGAATAGACTGGAAGAGTTTTGCCAGTCTGTTACTACTTTTTGACATTATGAACTTGATCAAGGAAGAAAAAAATAATTTCCTAAACAGTAGAACATATGAAGGAGATACAATTTATTTTCTAAATAAGCCAAATATTATGGAATTGGATGTTAAAAGTGGTTCATTCTTTCACTAGTACAATACTTTAGCTTTTAATGTTGCTATTGCTTTTACTGAGGATTCTGGCATACATAATGAGAGACCTAAAACCCTTAAAGTGACTTGCAGTTGAACTGAAATGGCTTTTAAAACCATCAAAACTATGTAAATTGCAATGCAATACAAGAAAACTAGGAAAAATAGAATGGAAATACTGGGAAAAGAAAGTGGCATGTGGTGCTCCTGCCATCTTGTGGTTCTTCTGCACAAAGTCAAATGAATGTTAACTAATTCATTTATATACTTAAAGTAAGTTTCATTATTAATTCTCCTAGTGCCTACCTGTTGCACAGGTCTGTGAATAATAGTCATACACATATTAACTCTTCACACAAGGCCTAGCCACGTGTTGAAATAAAAACACCACGTGCCAGGAAAAAATATCTGGAAGGTGAAAAAAATTTTTAGTTTGTAGACATCTTTTATTCTCCTCTGGGCTCCAGGCATGCTTTCCCAAAGAAAAGAAAAATACATTTTATTACATAAATAAATACAAATACAATAAATAGATGCATGTATCTATATATAAAAGTATATTTAATGTATTTTTTTTTTTCTCCTGGAAATGCATACATTTATACTTATACATACTTGCACATGAACACAGATACCATTCAAAATGTATGCATTTAAATACCTGTAATTCTAAATTAGACTTACAGACATCAGTAGATAAGGTACATGATCAGCCTTACTTATTTGTTTCACTTCTTCCTAAGAGAATCAAGACATATGATTACTTCGCCCACAACTTCAGCTTCCAGGAGCTACTGCATCAACTCAGACAATCTGACCTGAATTTAAACCATTCAGCTCAATTCAAAAAACCGGCATGTTTCCGTTTAGATAGATTCAGTCTGAAATGAAATATTGAGCTTGTTTTCCCAACTGGAAAGCAAAACATTGCAGCAGAATTGAAAATTAAGCACTGAAAATTTCAATTATGCAGACTCTGTTTTGTTCCACTCATTGTGGCCAAATATGGTTTGCATTGGAAAGCCTTAATCAGTTCGAATCAAAAGCCACTAGTCGATCAGTCAGTATGAATAGAAACTGCTGGCTTTCTTCATTTCACCTTTGGAGCCCAACCACAGAAACTGGCAATGTTTCTCTGCCATGAGAACTTCAAGTTCAACCACAGAAGACTGAGGCTTACAGAGTTCATCTGCCACTGGTTCCATGGTGCTAACACCCTCTCCTCAGAACAGAAAGTAATTAGAGAAAGCACAATGGGTGGTCAGGTTCTTGAGGTCCCAAGATGACTTATTGAAAAGAGACTATGATATGGGATTTTAACAGATTGTACTCCGCAAAGAAGGCACATGCAACTCCTACTACAAAGGAGGAGTAAAGTGTTTATCATTCCATCCTGGCCATATCCTATGACAATATATTAAATATGCTTCATTTTTATGTGAAGGGACTAACACATTAAAGCACTGTCACCACTACTTGTCTGTAGCCCTCTCTCTTTCTGATGCATGAGGAAAACAAGTGTTGCAAACTATATTTAGAGATAAAATATTGAATTGGCATCTTCAGGAGAATATAACTACTAATATCATCCAAGAAATTTCATCACTATAAAGACACTTCAGCTGTTCATTGAGGGAATGTTGCTCCTCGTTCATTGAAGATCGTTGGGTGCCGACAGGCAGTTGTGATAATTTTTCATACACAGCTGGGACGAATAGTTAAGAAAACTGAGTAACTCATTTAACGCCTTAGCTCTGCACAGGAGTCCTTTACCATCAGTCAAAGCAGTCCCAGCACTGAGACTGTACTGACTTATATGATGGGAAAATATAAACCAAAGAATCCCATTCCACCACCATTGTCACAAAGCAGCTGCCATGGAAGACATGACTCACTTTTTAAAGAGCACTGTAGCTGTTACTTGAAAGTGTGCTCTGCCTGAAAAAAAGTAGCTGTGACACATGGTGTCAGTAGACTGCTTTGCACTGGGAAGTGTTCAGTGTGTGAATGCTCCTCACTTTGAACACCAAAAGTTTTATCATGGATAAAGCATGTTCACCATATTGTAACTCTCACTACCCACAGGTGGTCATCAGTGGATGTAAGTAAAAAAATATTTATAAGTCTTATCTTAGAAGTTTGTCTTTCCCAGGAAAAGAGGGTTTTTTTCAGAATTACGAATTTATATAGTTTGTAAAAGACCTCTGGAGGTCATCTCGTCCAACATCCTACTCAAAGCAGGGTGAACTCAGAGCAGCTTGCTTAGATGAATTATGAACGCCTCCAGGGATGAAAATTTCACAACCTCTTTAGGCCACCTGCTCCAGTATTTGCATATCCTTGTGGCAGAAAAAAACAAAATCCTAATAGCTAATTGGAATTTCCTGTATTGCTGTTTGTGCCCTTTATCTGTCATCCCTTCACTGTTCAACTGCAAGAAGAGTCTGGCTTCATCCCCCTTACACTTCCTCATTAAGTAGATGAAGGTAGCAATGAAAATCCTCCAATCTCCCCAGCCTTCTCATCTCAACACAGAACAAACCCAGCTCTCTCAGCTTCAGCTCATATACCATGTGCTCCAGCCCAGTCAACATTTCAATTGCCCTCCAGAGAGCTTTCTCCAGTATATCCATGTCTTTTTTGTACTGGGGAACCCCCAAACTGGACACAGTAGTCCTGCACAAATGCTGAACAGAGAGGAATCATCATAGTCACTTCCCTCAATCTGCTGACTACACTTTTGCCAATACAGTCTGGGATATGGTTGGCCATTTTCCTGCACGTGCACACTGCTCACTCATGTTCAACTTGTGTTCACCTGGACTCCTCTCTTACCAGTCAGGACCCAGTCTCTGCATTTGCTTTTGTTGAAATTCATGAGGCCCCTGTTAGTCCATTTCCTCAGCCTGACAAGGTCCCCTCTGGCTCCATCTACCCCGTACTCTACCTATCCAATCCATGCTTCAACAGTTTGGCTACAAGGATACTATGGATATAGAGCAGACAATGTTTGGTATCTAATGATCCTGAAGCTGGGGAATCAGAGTGTAAACAGTTTTTGTGCAGCCTTTCTGTCTCTGGAATATTAGTTCAGACAGGAATTATATCTTTGAAACTTGATGTTAATAGACTATTCTTTGCACATGCTGAAGAAAAAATAACCAGTGATTTTCAGAAGGGTGCAGTTTTAAACTTAGTCATTGTTCAAAAATATTTAGGTGGCTAATATCAGGTATCTTCAGGTATCTAAAGAATAACTGACCTAAAATATTTGATATGTAATAACAAGGTGAACTGAAGGTGAGAGTTTTCAGGTGCTCTGAGAAGCAGACAGATAATGATTTACCAACTATATAGTATGTTTCCAGTCACTGTTATTTTTCTGAAAAAAAAAATTTCTAACTGAAATCTGTCTCCTCTTGGCCTGTTCATAAATTATTGCAGAAAATCTGAACAATTTCAAGTAAGAGGTCGGTAAAAATAAATCAACCTCTTCAGTTGTAAGAAAATAATTACCTTTGACCTTTATTTGAATTGGATATGCCAGAGAAAAAAAAAAAAGGTTAAACCATGAGTAAATACAACCTGTGGACAAGCTGGAATTGAATGAAGTATGATCATTGAAAACTGAATGTATAATACATTACACAGTGCTAGATCTCAGGCTCCAACACACTTCACTGATAGATGTCCAGGCTTAATTTTCAGAATGAAGGACGGATATATGTACTTACCTGTATTGCAATAGCATGTAAGAGAATTGCAATCATGCACCAGGATGCACCGTCACCAGAATCCCACTGCACTAGGTGCCGGATACACAAGACAAAGATGGTCTCTGCCTCAAACAACTAGCACCTAGGAGCAAGACAAAAGAAAAAGAGAAATATTAAACAATTTCTAAGACCGGTAAGCTGAAAAAATCCAAAATTAATAACGTATGTCAAAACAGACTAGGTTCCCTCTCAGAGAACCAAATTTCCAAGGTCAAGTTTCTCTGATATTAGAGAATATGTGTGAAACTCACTGGCCACATAAAAGTTTTAATACTACTTTAGTCCACGCTGGGAATGACCATCAGTTTTATCAGTTCCTTTTAGCTTGAATGCCAGAAGTATGAGTTACTGATCTAAGAATAGCGACCCTGCTAATAGTTATCTGTTGCTATAGGGCCTAATTTCCTTTTCTTAGCTCTTTGTCTTGTGTTTTAAGACCTCAAAAACTACACATAACTGGATATTTTTTAAGTGGCTACTGTAAAATTAATCACTCTAAAATTAAGAAATGTGAGGATTAAAGTGGTATCTGTCACCTTAATTTCACACTCTTGCTTGAATGCATTGTAATAGTCTTAATTACATCACCACATGCTATATAGATTTCTGCCTCTCTCAGTATACAATATGAATCGTCTCTGGGAACAAGCCACTGATTTGCAGCAAAAGCAGTTGTCTATAACACCTTGCTTTCACTTGCCACTGTCACTGGGAGATGTAAACTGAAATAGGAAACAAGATGGTCTTCTGAGTGAGATGGGTGAAATCTACCCCATTGAATTACATTTTATCCCTGCCTCGGTCACAGAGAGTTGCAGAATTAAGTAAATAAAATTATCATTGTTGAATAATCAAGATCATGTGAGTTAGTATTCCATCTTCATGATGGCCAATTAGAGTAAATATTGTATTGAATCACACCATGATATTAATAAAATATATTAAATAAATAGTTTTTCACTGAGTAAGCATAAATTTTGAACAATAGAAAATAAGCAGAATACCTCAAAGAATGTATGCATAAAAGTCTTTCTCATTGGTAAGGTTGCACATGCACAGAAAACCTTAATTTTGGCATTTTTTAGGCTTGAGGTACTTGATTTTGCAGCAGGAATGTTCCTTCTTACACAAGACAGATTAAACTTTTAGTATTGAAATTTCAGGTGATCCCATTCAATCTAGTCACAGAGTGAATCACAAATTCCATACAATTTCTACAGTTTTGCAATAATCAACTTATTTATACTGTTACATTGTCATCAAATTTGAATCTGTTATTTTTTTCAGCTGTAGGATGGGACAAACTCACAACTGTATCTTATCAGTAAGACCTAGTAACCATTAGAGTTCCAAATAAATAAATTCATTTGATTTAGTATTTTTTGTCTCACAAGATTGTTACTTTTCAAAGCTCTTAGCACTAGGTTAGACTACGGACATCAATCAGCCAATAAAGAAAGTGTATGGTTTTATTTTCATAGAAGACTTAGCCGTTCTTAAACAGACAAAAAAAAAAAAAATCACAATGAGATCCAAAGATAATTGCATTAGATAAACCAAAAGTACAGATTTGTATTTACATGTCTGTGCCTATGTTGGGTAACAAGAAAGCCTGTAGCATTGAGGTAAAAGGAACTTTTGTGCATTAGTAACATTAGAAATTGATTTTTTAGAGGCTGAATTTCCATCAGCTTATGAAAAAGGCAAAAGACTGTCAAGTTCAAAAATAGTCTTTCATATACCAGAACTATTTGTGTGTGCTTCTCTATGGCAGATTGGCTTCAATCCAGCTCACCAAGCTGCCTTTCGGTGTTACTTTACTTATGATTAAGCCTTTACTCACTTGTTGTATAGACTGCTTAACATTTAAAATGAAATTTTATTAAAAGAGTTTCTTCTGTGGTTCAGACACCTTTTTCTTTTTTCAAATTACTAATTACTATAGGGGAAATCCTTCCTACACTGCTAACTGAACGTGAAAGAGAACAGTTGAAGACTAACCAAAAATATTCATCTCGATCCAAAGTCAATCTAGCCCTATAATCCAAATGTAAACTTTCAGACCTAGCTGTCACACGTTAAGCTGTGAAATCTTGTGCTTGAATGCAACCAGTGCATCTTCATGGCCACTTATTACCAAAAATTATTAAAACAAAACTTTTGGATGGAAGATGTCTGACTTGTAAAATTTGGGTTCTACTGGCAAAATTACAAGAAAATAAAGCAAGGTTTTATGATGGAAATTATGAGGCTTTTTTTATAACAGTGATGACTTACTGTACTGAACAAAACTGTCAACATGAAAGGTATTCTTACTAAAAAGGAGGTCCATTTTTACATTGTGAAAAAGCAGTATTTTTCTACTTGAGTGATTTCTTAGTGAGAAAACTCATCAAAATTTAATCCATTTAAAATTTCTGAGGAAAGGATATACCAGTGACTTTAAAGAGAGAATCACCTGAGCAAGGGAACTCTATTTTAATAGCCAGATCGTAAAAAGGAAGGCTAAGCTTGGAAAGAAAAGGTACTGCTGAAGTCCCAAGGGAGAGGAGGAAGACAAATGCGGAAAGGAGCATCCTAAGAGGAGCTGGAAAGTGATCTTTCACAGGCAAGAAGAAGGAGCTTCTGATTTTGAAGAATTATGTTCTGTGGGCAATCCTCTTGCCAGCCTATGGTATGATACTTTGATACAGGACTTCCTTATCTCCCAAAAACTTTAATCAGAGCCTTCCCTGAATTATTCTTCTGTAGTGTATGGAGCAGAGCTGTGAACACACATGCAGTTCTACAGAGGACTTTCATGCTCAAAAACTTTTTAAAGCAACTTAGCTAATTGCATTTGCACAATTGTCAGTAATGTATACAGGTGAAAAGCACTGGTGGTTTCAGGACAGGGAGAAAAACAAATCTTTGGGTTTTAGAGAATGTAGGAATACCAAATATTAAGGATGCAGGCCACAGAATTAATAGAATTACAGATTTAACTGGGCAGGAGATAAATTCACCAGGGAATGGCTTGGGAGAAATGGAGTAGCTACTTGTAATTTGTAGAACACCAAGGAAAGAGAGAGGACATATTTGGAAAGCTATGTAGCTGAAGGTGGGGTGCAGGTCCAGCAAAGGCCGTTGAGCTTTGAAGGAAACCAAAGGAAGGCGTTGAAGATGGACTATACTGAGTGGAAAGGAAATAACATAGTATAAACTTTGCAGAGATTGCTGCAAGAGCCTTGAACCCAGTGAGATAGGTATAAAAAGGACGAGTAGAAGTTTGAATTTTTCACCGTCAAGTAGGAACTTTTCTGACATCCAAGAAGTGTGGAAAGGAGACTACTCAGCTGCCTGCTTCACCAACATCACCACAGCATTCAATAGTGGCAGTCTTTTATTTTAACCTAAAACTAACAATTAGTTCAATGTGTGGCTACTAGATCTGGATGTTATTGCTCACACCATGTCATATGAGATGCAATGGTACTTGGAAATCCCCAGTGGAAGCTTTGAGACTTCATTCTGCAGATGCAAGAGACATTACTGTACCTCCTTCAGTAGACTGTTATTGAAGAAGCATGGTTATCATTTGTGTGATATCACTGTCCACTGTTACAAGAATGAACACTCAGCATGGCCTGCCATCTTATTCAAGCTGCCAAATGGAAATCACCAGCAAGACCCAGTTTCTTTTTCATTCTCTTAAAAAAGCAGGAAAGCAATGCAAATGAAAAATTATTCAGTGACAGCTGTCCAAAACCCCACTGAGCATTTGTAGATAGCAAATCTGCAATAGTTGCAGAACAATTCAGACTAGAAGCCTAAATTTGTCTCCTGCAGAAAGGCATTCAGAACATATCTCTCTGTTACCCTATCAAGAAGGTCTACAGCCAACAAAGTCTGTATTGCCAGACTAAACCAGCTAGCTAGGCTTCTACAGCCAATGGAGGCAGTCACATCCAGAGGGTAATTAATTTCATCTTAAAATAGGTTAGTAAGAAAGTAAGGTTGAATCGACAACTAATAGGACCTATCTTTCTCTGTTATTTATAGAAAAACTCCACTTTAATAAATTAGGTAAAATAAGTCTTACTCAGAGCAGCCAGCTATCTCTGTTAGGCAGCCACACTTCGTAAAAACGAAGATATTTCCTCACTGATCAGAACTTTCCTATTTGTCTGTTGCTGTTCCTCCGTGATGAATGTGATCTCCTTGAACATCATTTCTACTGCTGTGTTGCGTTGTTATAGGACATTTTATAATTTTTTTCTCAATATCAAAAAAAAAGTCTGCAACCTATTACTATAAATGTATTGTAAATGAACAGTTTGATACCAGATACCAGATTTCTCTGAGGACAGGCTTCTGGCAAGTGCCAGATGCTTTCTAATTCTACATTTTTAGTTTTCCAGGATGATCAAAAACTCAATAAATGCTAATAAGTAGTTTGGCACTAAAATGCACCTAAAAATCCAAATATTCCCAGTTTTTTTCTTGCTAAAGATTGACATACCTTTGTTTGAAAATCCCTTAAAGACATAATTTTCCCAAGCTGCTTCATTGTTTCCTTATTCTTTGAAGTAGAACTAGTAAAGCTCAATTTTTTTTTCTTCAGTTCTTGTGAGTATTCAGTTTCTTTTCCAGTCAGGAGTTTGAAAGTGCAAAAAAAAAAAGATTATAAAGAGAAGGAAAACAACTCGAGTAATATTTTCCAAGACTGACAGGGGAAGGGA
>JAAGAY010002555.1:0-13809 GCA_011801015.1 Ardeotis arabs
CAAGATAACCTTCCCCCCACCCCTCCCTCTTCCCGGGCTTAACATTATCTCTACTACCTTCCCCCTCCGAGCAGCACAGTGGGGAAGAGGGAATGGGGGTCACGGTCAGTCATCACGCGTTGTTTCACACTGCTACTTTGTCGCCGGGGGAAGAACTCCTCACATTCCTCCCCTGCTGCATCATGGGGTCCCACCCATACGCCACAGTCCTTCGTGAAACTGCTCTGGCATGGGTCATCTCTTCCACGGGGTGCAGTCCCTCCAAAACAGCTGCCCCAGCATGGGCCCTCCACGGGCCACAGCCTCCTTCAGGCCTCCACCTGCCCCAGCGTGGGGTCCTCCATGGGCTGCAGGTGGATCTCTGCTCCTCCATGGACCTCCATGGGCTGCAGGGGGACAACCTGCTCCACCATGGTCATCACCACAGGCTGCAGGGGAATTTTGGCCAGGAGCCACATTACTCCTCCCCCTCCTTCTCCACTGACCTTGGCTCCTGCAGCCATTCTCTACAACAGGCTAGCAGACGCCTCTCAGGATCCTTTTTACATTGTATTCACTTCTCATCTTCTCTCCACTTTTTGCAGCAGGGCTTGGCGGAGTCAGGCCCAGTCAGCTGCCCTGTGGGAGGCCAGAGGGTGAGGTCAGCAAAGGCCCACAATGCTCGTGCCTCCTCCTCTCTTCCCCCGCTCAGCTGCTTCACATCTTCTCTTCTCTTTTTTTCTGTTTTCCCCTTCTTAAATACGTTATCACAGAGGTGTTATCACGGGACATTCTGCTACCAATCGGCTCGGCCCTGGCCAGCAGCAGGTCTGCCCTAGGCCCGGCTGAGTCCACTGAACAAAGGGGAGCGACTTCTAGCAGTTTCCTGCAGAAGCTACCACCTTAGGCCCCCCCTCACCAAACAAAACCAGAACAAGAATATATATTTCTACTGCACCTGAAATCAAGAAGCTTTTCCAAATAGCTGTTTTGAAACTGAAAATATGTATACCAAATGGACAAAGAAAATCACAGGGTTCAGAAAGACTGAAACACCCCATTCAGACATCGGGTGGTGAGAAAATCGTACATTGTTCATTTTGTATATATTAATATCCTTATATTCTGTTATTATTGTAGTTTTCCTTTGCTATTTCAGTAAACTGTCTTTATCTCAACCCACAAGTTTTTCTTTCTTCCCAATTTTTCTGCCCCATCCCACTGGGTAGGGGGAGAGTGAGCAAGAAACTGTGTGTTGATGAGGGGTAAACCACCACAAGACTGAAAATCAATGTCCCTCCTTAGCTTGGAAGAAAAAATGTCCATACGCAGAAAGCTCTTTTTCCCTCTATACTTTCCATATTTTATTTTATGCTAGTGTCCTACACAAGGGTATGTAACACCTACAGCCATCATGAGTTTGTCAACAAACTGTGCCAAATCAATCTAATTTCTTCTCATGACACAGGAACAGGCCTTGAGGCAAAAGATGTCATATCTTGACTTTGGTGCAGTTTGTGATGCTGTCTCACATGACATTCTCTTAATTAAGTTCAGAAAACATGGTCCAGAGGAAGCTATTGTAACAGATGTAAAAATGGTTCCAAAAAGATAATAGTACCACTATTTCACAAGCACAAAGAAAGGATGACTAAACTAAGAACTTGTGCCTGCAGCCATATAATATTGTCAAGGTTGACCTAATAATGCAGGAAATACATTAGGCAGGTGCACTGAGATTCTATAAGGATAACCTAAATGCTCATTAAAAATTTCACTTCCATTTTGTCCAGGCACCTGCATGCTATATGATGTAGTATGGATAAGACAACAAAAACTGGTAGGGTTGTATATTATAATCAAATAATGGAGAAAAGTTTCATCTGCTTATTTCGAAACTATCTAACATCCATTACTTTAAAGATGCTGACATTAAAAAAAAAAAATGTGTATGTTAGTTTTACTTCTTCCAATTGGCATGAAGATAAATCTGTACATTGAGGCAAAAACAGGTCCAATAAACAAGCTAGGTCACTAGACCAGTCACCATCTCTATGGTTTTAAGGTTTTCATAATTATTGATTTTTTTTTTTTTCACTTTAGGCCATCGAAAGCCATCATGGACAAGCTTGTAAAGTGCAAGGCAACCTGTACCCTGTGTGCCTCTTCTCTGTGTATGTACAAAGAGCTTTAAAGACCTTTGGAAGGACACATACTAACACAGAGTACACTACTATCAAACAAACCATGATAAAACCAATTTGATTACAGCCAAATATGAGTTAAATTAAATGCAGCATCCATTCCCCAGGCTGTACATTTTCTATGTACAGGCTAATAGGAAAGGAATCTCAATAAAAAGAATGAGAGAAAGAGAAAGCACATAGAGGGAAAAGAAAGTTGTCTTCTTTGTATTCTGCCTATGAGAATAAATTCTGGGTGGAGGGGTTGGACTAGACGACCTTTAAAGGTCCCTTCCAACCCAAACTATTCTATAGTTCTATGATTCTGTATTGTTATATTATAATTTGCTTAGACATCACTTTTGAAAGGTAGTTAAATTAAGCAAAAAAAAAGAAAAAAAAAAAAAGAAAAAAAATCCTGATAAGAACAGTTACAGAATTAACTTAAAAATTTGATTTATATGTATGACTATAAGAATTACTATTTCATCAATGAAAAATTCAAAACAAAAATAGATTAATACTCTAAGAGCTGGTATGCTTTAAGTAATCAACTCCCTCTGCATGTAAAATAGCAGATAGTTCCGGATCATCAATTAAATTGATATATGAATGAAAAGAGGAATACTGGTATATTTTCCTCACCTTAAAAAACCATAATTCTCAGAAGAAGAAGGAAGGCAAAAATAAAAGAGTAGGAACTTAAAATATGAAAGTGCCTGTCACTAATAAGAACATCCAGTGTCAGCCTTGCTAAATCAGCAAACGCTAGAACTGAGGCATAAATACTCTAATTCCTGGTAAAGGAAAAATAAAAATACAGTTATCAATGATGCACTTCTGTATTTTTCTAACATAGCGTGGTTTATATGCTTTCTAAAGGGTTCTCACCCAATCCAGTATTTGTACAATGAGATGCAAAATTACTGACACATAAACTCAAGTCAAATCCTTGAAGTTACTCAAATAAACAAGTACAGAAATGAGATAAATTTAGCAAACCACTTCAAGATAGCTGTGTCAAAATGAATACAGTCTTTTAAACTCTTTGTTAATGCACTAATGGACGTGTCCACAAAATATCAATCCGCTGGCTAAAAATCCACACCTTACATAGTGGAGCTTAGTTGATTTAGCATAGGCAACTTGCTATAGAGTACTGATTGGTTACAAAAAAAGCTTTATTCAAAAAAAGACAAAAAAAAACTGTATTCAAGGAAGATAAAAAAAAAAACGTGAAATAAGATTAGTCAAATAAACTAAAATTGGTTATTAACAATCTTCTGATTTTTTTAGAGTTTGCTAAAGAGCCCTGTTCCACTCTCTAGTCACTGAGTTTTCTGCCAAAGCTTTAAGTGAGGTGTAATTTAAAGGAATATACTTATAACTGTCAATATTGAAAATTCTGTGTTTATGTATTTATTTTTTTTATTTTTTTTTTAAATGTGCCTTTCTGAAGGTGAAAGAACATGTTGGGTCCTTCATTGTAATACAAGCTTATAGCCCAGAAAGTCAACCGTATCCTAGGCTGCATCAAAAGAAGTGTGTCCAGCAGATCGAGGGAGGTGATTCTCCCTCTCTACTCTGCTCTCATGAGACCCCACCTGGAGTACTACACCCAACTCTGGGGTCCCCAGCACAAGACAGACATGGGCCTGTTGGAGCAGGTACACAGGAGAGCCACGAATATTGTCAGAAGGTTAGAACAAATCTATTATGAAGAAAGGTTGAATTTACATTTTCAGTCTGGAGAAGAGAAGACTCTAGGGAGACCTTATTGTTGCCTTTCAATACTTAAAGGGAGCACATAAAAAAGATGGAAAGAGCCTTTATTACTGGAGTCTGTACTGACAAGACAAGGAGGAACAGTTTAAAACTGAAAGTGGATAGCTTTGGATTGGACATAAGGAAGACATCTTTATGATGACACTGGAACAAATTGCCTTGAGAAGATGTGGATGCCCCATACCTGGAAGTGTTTACGGTCAGGTTTGACAGGGCTTTGAGCAACCTGATCTAGTGAAAGGTGTCTCTGCTCATAGCAGGATGTTCAACTAGTTGATCTCTAAAGGTCCCTTCCTACTGAAACCACTCTATGATTCTATGTTTCTATGATTCTATGAATACATACTAAACGTTTAGGACCTTACTTATGAATTTCTTCTACATTACCAACAATAATTATTCGCTAAAGGCTGTTGCCTTTAAGAGTTTAATGTTGCTGGACCGAGAGCTAAGTTCTTTTTCTGGTAAAGAAACAACTCCAGCCTTCCAGTCAGGAATTTTGGAAACAATGAGCAAGGCAATTTTGAAAACTGAATTTCAGGGAGGTAAACATATCTTAGTCTTCTCTACCATTTGGTCTCTCCAGGAATTGAAATATTGCCTCACTTGTTCTGTATTCTCCAAAATGACTGCTGCAAAGCTTGACATTGCGTCTCAAAGTCATGATTGGAATTCACGAGAATCACTTAATCCTTGAGATTAAAAAGTAAGAAAGGATTGTTCTTTTGCTGCTGCTGCTGCTTTCAGAAGCTCAAACTCATAATTTCCTTTATGTTTCATTGCCAATACTGTAGTGGAATATAGGTACATCTGGAAACCTCTGTAGTAGTAAACTAGGTGAATTGGAGAGATGGTAATCAAACCATAACTTGTTGCCTGGTTAGACTAATGATGCAAAGGATGGAAAAGTGTTAGTTGCTCTTTCTTCCATAGCTATGACCAACCTAAGTTAAAATTGCCTAGTTTAATAATTTATCACAAAGTGTTAGTTCACTGAATAAAACTGAAGGTAGAAGAAATTCAATAGAAAGAGGAGAAAAGATAAAATAATAAACACTGGAGGTTTTCCCCTCTTTTGAATTAATTTTGTGTCAGTGAGGTTGAAGTATTTTGTAAGTTAGCATTTTTTGATACAGGATCTAAACACATATCGAAGCGGGGAGGGAAGGAAGCATCAAATTTTCTAATGTATCTTTGATTCAGCTCAGAGACCAGCTGCTATTGAAAACCTGATTATGTGAAGCAGTCAATTGCCTCTCTGGGCTCAGAAATCCTTTCCTGTAACCAGATACATACCATAGATTGCCTGAATTTAAATAAAACAGGAGAAGAATAGGTCAGTATAGCAGTCACTTCCAAACCTTAAGTGCTTTTTATCTGAATCATTCTTTCATGAAAGCTTATTTCCCGTCTCTGTTCCTGGGGTATCATGTCACTAATTTACATATCTTTGCTTGTCCTGACATTCACTGTTCTCATATCTCCATTTAGTTAATCAGTTCTTGGCAGTTATCTTATGATGTTGATGATCTCAGGGATATCGTCAACACTAAAACCAGAATTCAATCAAGCAGCAAATTTATAGTCTGGATCAGGCTAAGCAGATTAGATGCCTGCTCCATAATAAGGATATGAAGAGTTGCCATAGGCAAACAACACCAAATACAATACCTGCCAATGAATTTTCATTCAGATTCAGTGGTTCTCAAACAGTAAATGCTGACTAAACAGCACATCTCTATTTATATTACGTAATGGGAACTTTAGGAAAGTGTCCAATGTATATTAGAGTTAAAATACATTTTGCCTTTGTCTTCACATTCTAGAGTCAAACTGCAGGGTAATCAGAGTGCAGTATAAGTTTAAAAGTGAATTCAGTAAAGATGATTGAATGAAGCACAATCTTTTCAGAGAAGCTTTGATAGACTCTAATCTGGCATCATTACAGTCAAAGCACAAAATATATGCTGGGTTTTTAGTAAAGGCGTTGATACTGTGGTGAAGGATCTGTAGGAAGTTATTGCCATTAGTAAAGGATGCAATGCTGCAAGCAAAGTTAAGGAAGGGAGTTGCATGGCAGGAAAAGAACAGTTCTGCGAGACAGACACTGCCATGGCCATCCTAGAATAATTTGCTGTCTGTGAAGCTATGCCTGCTGCTCACCCACTGCAAGATGTGGCCAACACTTTTGAACTGGTGTTAGTTGTTATACAAGGATGATGTGATATGGCACAAAAACATGTGGATAGAGCATTTGTTATAACACCAAGGTATTGCATCTTTTACAAAGGATAACACTCAGGAGGTGAATCAAATCTCTGGTACAGGGTGGTCATTTACTGTCTGATTGGTGACTGTAGTCTCCATTACAAGTGTCGACAAAAGGAGTCTCTGACTAAGTCTGATGAGATTCCCTGAATTGCTTGCTCTGGTGAATTTTTATAACCAGTTGGCTCATAGAAACTGTGACTTCTCTGATTTATGCATGATCTGTTTCTGTTAACTAGCTTAAATTACATGCAAACCATATCCCAGCTACTCCATAGCCTAATGTATCTTAAATACTGCAACAGTCTGTCCTAAGTGTCCTTTTCTGGCTATTTACAAATATTTAATTTATGCACAGTTAAGGCAATTCTGCAGCAAAAACAACCTCTAGAAGTCCCTGAGACAGTCAAATTCTTCTCCCAGGACATTTAAGTATATAAAGAACACCTATCAGTGAGACTATCCAGAGAAGGGACTGCCTGGGGGTCCCCTCCAAGGCTGACTGAAATTCCCACCTTGAGAACTCCTGGAACAGTAAGTCAAACACTTTTCTGTGAAGATGGTTAGGACTTCAGTTAATTACTTCTCTCAAGTTAATTTATTGTCCCAGAGAAGTTTCTAGACCACCCAGGGCAATGATTACTAAGTGCACTAGGTATGCATACAAAGATGACCCTGATCCTCAGATACACTACAATTGTAACCATGTAGCAAACTTGAATTCTCTGCTGATATTAGAATTATGACTTAAAATCCATAGAGATTTTATGAGAAAGGACATGAGAAAGGAGAGGAGAGTCTATCAGAAGGAGGGTCTCTCGTGTCTTTACCTGTAGCCTGCTCCATGCAATATTTCTGTTGCATATTGTCCCCTACCACCACCCTGCTGCCTTAACCAGTCATAGTCCTCTGTGCTACATCACTTTACCTGAGCAATGCTGCAACCCAGCTGAGCACACCTCACTGTCCCATCTAAAACTCTATGTCATTCACACATAATCAAATATTGTTTAAATGGCTAGGAGGACACAACTGAGAACAACATTGTGCTGCTCCACTGTGGATGAGGCTGACACTGGTGCCTAAGCTACTGGTCAACAGAATATAAAAAAACATTTTGTATGCTGTGCAAACATTCCTCCAGCTGGCTGTCAAAATATTTTTCCAGAGGTTGGTGCAGAGTTGATGTTTTCTGTAACCTCTGACATACTCTTATTTGAAAATTCAAAGGCTGAAAAATTTAAATTATTAGTTACATTCTTCTGCTAGTAAGGAGAGCTAGTCAGAACAAGTCTAAAAATATGATAATTTCCTGGAAGATATCTAATTGCCAAATTGGTTTACAATTAATTAACTCAATACACTCCCTACATCTAGTTGAAAAATCTCTAAAACTTTCTCCCATTTCACATGTGTGTAGTTTATCCTAGAATATCTGTAATAGTACAGCTCAAACCGAGGACCTATCATAACTTCCCAAGATCAGTTAATCTAAAGTCAGATAATTTGAAGTGAGATCCCTTGAAGCAGTGCAAAAGCCGGCTTTGTAAGTTTTCATAGAATCTATGATTTCTATGATTTCTATGAATTCTATGATTTCTATGAATTCTATGAATTCTATGATTTCTAGGATTCCTATGAATTCTATGATTTCTATGAATTCTATGATTTCTATGATTCCTATGATTTCTATGAATTATATGATTTCTATGAATTCTATTATTTCTATGATTCCTATGAATTCTATGATTTCTATGATTTCTATGAATTCTATGAAAACTTACAAAGCCGGCTTTTGCACTGCTTCAAGGGATCTCACTTCAAATTATCTGACTTTAGATTAACTGATCTTGGGAAGTTATGATAGGTCCTCGGTGAGTAAGAAAAGGTAGAGATATTTGTTGGTATAATATGATTGAAGCTATCACATCACATGAACATATACTTCTGATCTTCTCATCTAGACTCCCTTTTAACTTACTAGAGAGAAACAGGTTACTCTATAGAGTTTGGAGGTTCAGATTTAAGCATCTGCCATATGATAAAATTAACTGTAACTTTAAAGTATGATTTTACTTCCTTTGCTATAAAACCAAGCTACAAATTAGCTCTGAGATAAATACATGCAATATAGATATCTTAAGGTGACCCAAATGGACCGACCTTTGGTGATGAGAATGTATGTAGACTGAAAGCAGATAGTTTACCATCAGAATTCAATTAATGCAAAATCTTCTTCAATAAATCAGTTAAATTAGTAGAAATATCTCATGTAGATTTGTTGAATATATTAAGGTGATTATTCCTGTACTTTTGTTTGGAAAGCTTCAAATACCAGAAAGCAGTTATTTAGCAGCTCTTAGAGAAAAAAAACCAACCAAACAAAAACTAGAAAAACTGATCTTTCAAAAATGAATTACTTTTTGAAGCAATTTTGATAGCTAAAATATCTATTTTTGTAATATTTATGATACAAAATGCTTTAAAAGGTTATTATTATACATTATTGCCTCTAAAAAGATATCTTGTAATGAGGATGTTCATTTTGTGATGTTTACAGTAAAAAAAGAACAGCAGAACCAAACTGATACTATGAGGAACTATGAATCTTTCTGTTTTATGTACTCAGAATACTATTTCCAAAATATGATAAACTCGTTTTGTATTTAATCAACTAAAGGCTACTTTTCAGTGAGAACTATTGTTAGGCCAAATTTAATTTTGTGACTCTGTACCTTTTTACCCAGAGGATTATTTAAAGGAAAAGAGAGGGAAAGAACTGTATAATGGGAAAATAATATTATGTTATTTTCCCTCACCCTGCCAAACAAATTAACTTACTATAAAAATCTGCCATCTGCTGTTCTGACAAGAAAGATAATATAAAAATTTTATCCTACGAAGTAAAAAATTTGAAAAGCAGGTAAAAAAAAAGAGGGAGATAGGACCAACCCATCAGGAAACTTGGTACATACTTTGTAAGAAAGGGAAAATCTCCTGTTATAAATAAAAGTTTTGTGGGCAACCTCAGGCATGGTACTTAGAAAAGTAGTTTAGATTTTTAGCTTCTTGAAAGGCTTTTCAACAGTGATGCCAGTGTAAAAAGAACCAAGTTGTCCAGCTTTTTCTGCTTATTCTGCACTATCTTAGATGTGTAGTTTCAGAGAAACTATCTGGAAAATAATTTGGGTAAAAATGCACAGATAGGTTGACTTTTTAGTCATAAGAATTTCTTCATCTTCCCCTTGTTCCTCTTTCCCTCTGGTTCCTTTCTCTGGGCCAAGTTAGGGCAGCAAAAGCACTTTTCCAGGAACAGTATGAGCCAGAATAGAAGAGTTGAGAATGAGAAGTCAGAAGGTTGGGGAGTAATGTGGTGTAGTCATGTAGGTGACTCTACTGCTTTTCAATGAGGCCTTGGATACTTCAGTCTCCCACTTGGAAGTATTTAGTTGTCAACACAGAGACACAAAAATCACAATGTTGAGCACTAGGTCAGAAAATCAGCCAAGAGAAAATTCCAAAAAGGATTGTGCCTGAGAATCTTCCTATTCTGTATTTTCACTTACCTCTCTGTACTTATCTCTTCAGAGCTATCACAAGGTACCTCTTTGCTAAAGTGTGAGCAGACCTGGAATGAGTTTATCCAGATCTTTTGTTGTTTTGTGTTTTGGTTTTCCTCCTTGGAGATCTAAGCCAACAGAGGATGGAGATATTGTACTGTCTCATGAATGGCAGTCTACTGGCAGAAAACCTTTGGAGAAAACGTAAAGCAAAGTTCATTCTTCTCTGTATATTGAGGAATACTAACATATTTCTACTATCTGCTGGAGGAGCCCCCTAGTGACTAAATTTTGAACTACTAAAAGAAGATTCAGCCCTGGGCCATTCAGAAAGAAAAGAAGAAATGTCAGGGGAAAAAAAAAAAAAGAAAACAAAACCCAATGTCCTAGTTTTATTTAGTGAGGGGGCTACAGTGGCAGCTTCTGTAAGAAGCTGCTAGAAGTTGTTTCCCCTTTATTCAGCAGACTTGGCCAGGCCTAGGGTGGACCCACTGCTGGCCAAGGCTGAGCCAATTGGTAGCAGAATGTTCCGTTATAATGTCTCTGTGACAATGTATTTAAGAAGGGGAAAAACAGAAAAAAAAAAAGAAGAAGTGAAGATGTGAAGAAGCTGAAGTGGGGGCAGAGAGGGGGAGGTGTGAGCCTTGTGGGCCTTGGGGTCCTCACCCTCTGGCCTCCTGCCAGCCAGCTGTGTGGGCCTGACTCAGCCCAGCCCAGCTGCAAGAAGTGGAGAGGAGATGAGATGTGAAAAGAACCTGAGAGGTATCTGCCTGTCGATTGTGAAGAATTTTTTGTGAGAGGAGCGGCTGCAGATGCCAAGGTCAGTGAAGAAGGAGGGGGAGGAGTAATGTTGCTCCTGGCAGAGATTCCCCTGCTGCCCGTGGTGCAGCCCGTGGTGAGGCAGGCTGTCCCCCTGCAGCCCATGCAGGTTGATGGAGGAGCAGAGATCCACCTGCAGCCTGTGGAGGACCCCACGCCGGCATAGGCGAATGCCTGAAGAAGGATGTAGCCTATGGAGGGCCCGCGCTGGGGCAGCTGTTCTGGAGGGACTGCACCCTGTGGAAAAAATGATCCATGCCAGAGCAGTTTCACGAAGGACTGTAGCCTGTGGGGGGACCCCATGATGGAGCAGGGGAGGAATGTGAGGACTTCTTCCCCCGAGGAGGAAGGAGCGGCATAAAGCAACAAATGATAAACTGACCATGACCCCCATTCCCTCTTCCCCCTGTGCTGCTCAAGTTGGGGGAGAAGGAGGTAGAGATAATGTTAAGCTCGGGAGGGGTGGGGGGAAGTTACCTTGTTCTCTTTGTCATTATCCTGCTTTGGTTTTAATAATAAACAAATTGTTTTCCCCAAGTCAAGTCTGTTTTGCCCATTATGGTAACTTTGAGGATTTCTCCCTGTCCTTATCTCAAATCTCGAGCCTTTTTTTTCTTATATATTATCTCTCCCTATTCCCTTGGTGGGTGAGGGGAGGGAGAGAGAGACTGTGTAGTCTGGTCCTGAGTGGGACTGTGACACTCAAACAACCAAATATCACAACCCCAGAATAAAAATCAAAAACAACAAAAAAAAACCTCCGCCATCCTGTGAGGCAATTACTCCATAAGAGATTTCACTCTCTGGCTTCCAGCTACACAGAACTGTCTACTCTGATAAGAGCAGTTCAACTGTGAAAGGAAGTAGAGTTTGAGATTCTATATTTAAGTAACCGAAAGTGCTGCCATTGCACCATTTGAGTGGTTTTGATTTCTTACTCTAAAGATACTAACTTGCCCTCTAGCTTACAATTCCAAGTCGTGATGTTTGATTCCATTTCAGAAAACATTTGGGCACCAACATTATCTACTGGACCCAGCCAAAAGGCCGGCAAACTTTGCTATACTGGTTTCTTTTGCTATCTATTTTCAATTTATTTATAAGAACATTTTATAAAAAGAATAGAAGGATGTGTAACAGTTGGCAAGAAAAAGAAAGAATAACCATGTTTTAAAAATAAATAGGGACCAACTCTCTTTTACTTTTCTTTCTATTATGGATATTTACTTTATGACAATCTGCATGAAAATACTTCTCTAATGCACTGAAATCTTTAACTATGATCTGAAGTGTTGTTATCACATCATTCACTTGCTATGCCAACTCTTGAAAAGGAACTATCTTCACAGAATCATAGAATCATAGAATGGCTTGGGTTAGAAGAGATCTTAAAGATCATGTAGTTCCAACCCACCTGCCCTGGGCAGAAACAGTTTCCACTAGACCAGATCGCTCTAAGTTGCATCCAACATGGCCTTGAATGTTTCCAGGGATGGGGCATCCACAGCTTCTCTGGGCAACCTGTTCCAGTGCCTCATCACTCTCACAATAAAGAATTCCTTCCTTTTATCTAGTGTAAAACTACTTCCTTCTAGTTTAAAACCGTTATCCTTTGTCCTACTAAAACAAGCCCTGCTAAAGAGTTTCCCTTCAGCTTTCCTGTAGGCCCCCTTTAGGTACTGGAAGGCTGCTATAAGGTCTCCCTGGAGCCTTCTCTTCTCCAGGCTGAACAATCCCAATTCTCTTAGCCTGTCCTCATAGGAGAGATGTTCAATCCCTCTGATCATTTTTGTGGCCCTCCTTTCAACCAGCTTCAACAAGTCCATGTCTTTCCCATACCAGGGACCCCAGAGGTGGATGCAGTACTCCAGGTGGGCTCTCACAAGAGTAGAGCAGAGCATTAGAACCACGTCCCTTGACCTGCTGCCCATGCTTTTTTTGATGCAGCCCAAGATGCGGTTGGCTTTCAGGGCTGCGAGTGCACATTGTTGGCTCATGTCCAATTTTTTATCTACCAGCACCCCTAGTTCCTCCTTGGTGGTCCTGCTCTCAATCCATTCATCCCCTAGCCTGTATTGATGTTTGGAATAGCCTGGTTCCTTCTGAGAGCAAACAAATTTCACCCTTTTGAGGAGTAGATCAAGATTCACAAAAGAGGGCTTTAGGTCTTCTTTACCTTGGATAGGAATTAGACCAATGAGAAAAGCTTAAAGCAGGCAATCTTACCATTCTCAGGTATTGTTAATATAGTTTTGGTTAACTCCCTGTAGCTTAACATTGTTTAGTTTAAATAAGAGTGGACTCTATAGCATCTGAAAAGCTTTTATTGTCAACAACAGAGCAAGCACTCACCCATTCCTTTCTGCCTGCCTTCCTTCCAAGGAACATATTCTTCAAGAAAAGTGAGAAAACCAGATGTCCCAAAAGCCTTGAGAAGCAGGTGAGTTTAATGTGGTCAGTCAGTGAGTTTAAGAGAAACAATTGATAAATAGAGATTCAAACTAGATGTAAGGTGAAAGGATGGTGAAGGGATGTAGACCTGTGGCATAACCCTGGCAGACCTCCAGGTAGGTCTTATGCTCTTATAATAAGAGAAAAATTTATTGATTGCTTGTTACTTAGGGTCATAAGGGCAGGATAGAGTCCATTAAATGTGGACATATAGCTTGCATGTAAAATAAAGCACTTAAGAAAATTACTCCCTGGAAGTAAATGCCTAAATCATTGGGGCTTTTTAACAAAACTCAAATATTAGGTAGCATTGTCCATCTTTCAGTTCTCTTCTGTGGAAAATAAAATAGGCTGTCACCATGGCATATTCTTCCAGCAGAGATTATGATAGTTTTCAGCCTTTCTTAGTTTTATGCAAAAAAATATGAAAGTTAAACCAGGATGATTTTTTTTTGTTTTCATCTTATTTTCTTGTATGTCCATTGCTAAAGGTTGCTTATGGTGGTTCTTTTTTTTTTCAAAAGTAACAGAGATCAAGAATTTTATTCAAGGAAAAAAAAAAACACATTATACTTAAATTTCTTCCCCTATAATTTAGCATAATTTTAACCAGAAACATTTACTGACTGAAAAGTGAAATACAATGGATTTTTTTTTTCTCTAAATATAAGCACTGACTGCTTTCTTTAAAGTACTGAATAGCTATGTACAATGAAAAAAAAAAAAGTCCTAAATAACAGCATTAATTAGAATTTTAATTGTAT
>JAAGAY010002556.1:0-13981 GCA_011801015.1 Ardeotis arabs
TCTTTTAGATTGGATATTAGGAAAAAATTTTTCACCATGAGAGTTGTAGATCACTGGAACAGGTTGCCCAGAGAGGTGGTGGATGCCCCATCCCTGGAAACATTCAAGGCCAGGCTGGATGGGGCTCTGAGCAACCTGATCTAGTGGGGGATGTCCCTGTTCCTTGCAGGGGGGTTGGACTAGATGACCTTTGAAGGTCGCTTCCAACCCTAATCATTCTATGATTCTATGATTCTATGATTCTAAAGACAGGTCCTTACATGCTATCTCAAGTAAAGTGTGACTTTCAGGTGTCTTCAGGCACAGAAGCAACTTGCCATCTTCCGTTCTGACAGCATTGGCAAGGATTTCAACTTGATTTTTTCATCATCACTGAAAAATATTCAATTATTTTCCTCAAGGTTTTTTACCAGATCTGGGGTCCATTTAGCAGATTTCCATGCCTAAAGTTTAGCTCACCTACCTGAAACCAATATTATCCCTGATATTGACATCACATGGCATAAAAAAAAAAATATATTAAACAATGCAATTTCAAACAACATTACTCACTTCAGTTAGTGTTACACGTGAGAGCATGAAGAAGTGTGTAACAGCTAAAGAACAGAGAAGCCTTGGTGGGGGCGTGGGAGAGACGTCTGCTTTTTTTTCTTGTCCAAAGTTACTTGTGAATTTCTATGACTGAAGATTTAACTGCCTCTGAACAATCCATTCATTTTTTGCTTACATGTTGTCCTCCTAGAAGCAGTCACTAAAGACAGCTTTATTTATCTTCTTCAGTGTCATCCAGCTGACTATAGCTTAGCACTAACGTGGAGGTAAGTTGAGGAGGAAAGAAAAGAAAGAGAAGAAGGAAACAAGGGAAGAAAAAAGTCCCTATGTTTTCCCTCTCATAGAATCATAGAATTATTTGGGTTGGAAGGGACCTTAAGGATCATCTAGTTCCAACTCCCCTGCCCTGGGCAGGGACACCTTCCACTGGATCAGGTCACTCAAAGCCCCATCCAACCCGGCCTTGAACACTTCCCGGGATGGGGCATCCACAGCTTCTCTGGGCAACCTGTTCCAGTGCCTCACCACCTTCATAGTGAAAACTTTCTTCCTTATATCTTATCTAAATATACCCTCTTTCAGTTTGAAACCATTACTCCTTCTCCTATCACTGCATTTCCTGAGCCAACTGTTTTGGAAAGAAACCTGAAAGTGATGAGGTGTGAAAACCTGTAGAGGAACCAAGAAAAGCAGTCCAGAAAACATCACCTCAGTAAGATGTGGCATAGTTAACAACAGCAGCAGAGGAGAAGGAGACCAAATATATTTTTAATTTTTTTAAAAGCATAGTGAAGAGTCTGTCCATCCCCAGGAAGGATTTGCAACTACAGCTCATCTGAGGAAATCAGAGAAATTTATTTGCACAGGAGTTACTACATTGTAAATAGTCTATCTTGTAGGTTTGGCATATTCATATGTGAATATATTTGAATTTCTAACCTTTAAATTTGGCTGATGTTTTTTCTAAGGAACAAGAAGTTGTTTGCTCATCAGTGGGTGTAGATGTGTTTGTCACTTTGCCTAGAGGACTCACCATATACTTGTGGCTTGGCCCTTTTCATGCTGATCTGCCATGCTGCTTACTGGCAAAAAAGGTGTTAGAGATTATTCAGCAAGCTGCACTTCATGCCTGTGAACAACACACTTTTATTTGTTCATTCATTCTGGTGATATAATTTAAAAGAACAAATTCAACCAGACTCTGGCATATATTCACAGATGTGCTATAATTGCTAGTGCTTCTCCTCATCCCAAAGGATTTTAAGCTAAGGTCTTCCTTTATTTACATGGCCCTTCTCACAGTCTTTAAGGGGAAAAACCCACTCTTCCCCCACTCTCTTTACTGAATAGTGTCAAATGACCCAGGGTCTATATGACAACTCAGAGAGCTGTAAGTTATGTCTCTGCCCTGAAATCCTTTCCCTCGGCAAGAAAAGATCTAAGACAATCAAGGAGCTGGCCACAATATCCTCTGTATTGCCTCTATAACATGGCAAGAGGCACTCTCTAACTTTTAAATCCTCTCAATATGTCCTACTAAATGGTTATACATGATTCCCCATGGCTGTGTGCATTCACCAGTTAGATTAGATTTGTCTCCTCTGAAGAAGCTTATACAAAGAATTGATCAGCTTCATTTGGACTTGACTCTAACAGGGGCACTTGAGAGTGAAAAATACTGCAAACATATTCTTTTAAAGCAAAAGATCAAGATCTGGACTACAAAGTCGGAAACAGGATGGCAAAAAATAAGAACTAGTACAGTGCAGTTCTTGGATTAAACCTGACCAATGCAATTCCTCCTTAGCTAGCCAGGTAACTCCCCATCAGGCAGTCTAAGATATCTCTCCACCACCTACTCACATTCTGTCTTTCAGGTGCTACTACACATAGCGGAACTCAATTCATACCCCAAAAAATGCATATCCAAGACTTGCTTTTTAGAGTTTTAAAGATGTTCTTGCAACGCTAGTTGTTTTTTCCACCTAGCCTTCCATAGTAAAAAACTAGACTACAGCTCCTCGAGCCTATGAATACTGAAACAACTTTCAGTCTAGGCTTGCTGGGAACAGCATCACCTTTTGCATGATCATAGTTCATTAAGTTGCCAATTTCCAATTTTTTTCTCCCTGTTCTGACTAGGAAGTCAGTTGACTAGATGGCTGACTAGCCAGACAAGTTAATGTTCCTTAGAACAAAACTCCTTCTTTGCAACAGGAAAAAGTGACATAAAAAGTATAGACTGCCAGCTGTTATCATACTCCATTAGCTTCTTGCAGAGAGCAAACACAAGACATCAGTAATACAGATTCTACGCTTTGCAAGGAAGTATAAGGCAGTGGTGTATATTCCACCCTCAAAGGTTGTTGTCAGCATTGTCAGAATTCATCAGCTCAACTGAGGAGGTTGAAAGTCTTGTTATAGGAATCGAGGGACCTTTGTGAGATCTTCAGTGCCCTCTGTTCTCTGTAGAGAATCATGAGGCAGTCCATCCCTGCAGTTAAGACAATTATTTTTGGTTCCAGACAGAGGTGCTCAGGCACAAGTGCCAGACTTCGCATTCTTGCAGCTATAGCCACTTCTGCTGGTATAGAAAAGAAGATGCTGCCTGCTCAGCTCTGCTTGTTTCCATGTCTGTCTGAGGCTGGGGAGGACATGGAGGAGCAGCAAGCCCCCAGAGGCTGACCAGGAAGGATCATGACGTGGTCCCGCTCAGCAGAGCAAGCTTTCCCAGGCCTGTCTTCAAGCTGACAAAGCTCAGGGCAGGGAGGCGAAATCACACTGTGCCAGGCTCTGTCCTCAAAATTTTATTTGAATATTGCAAAGTACAAGCACCTCACTTTTCTCTTTTGGCTCTGACCCCATTTCTAGCTGTCCTCTTCTGTCAGGCTGTGAAACCCATGTGCTGTAACAGTGGGAAGCATCAGGCTGATAATGCTGCTTATCCTGGCACAACTTCACCTGGGGTCATGACTCCTCTCCAGAAACTGCTGACAATCAGTAAATAAGGCTTATGGTCACTCATTGATCAGTGACAGCAGAGCAGATCATTTAAGGGAGTACACTGCATCTGTGCACTGAAAATACGATGTTCGGCATGTGGGGGAGAAAAAGGCGTGTAGGTAAAGATTACTGCAGAGTGTGAACACCCAAATGGGATGACCCAGGCTTGTAATTTTACTTCTGACACTCCTGGATTTTTCAGTCGTTGGCCTTTCAACTGTAATTCTTTCTTTTTTATTGCCGTTTTGTATAGGAGAAATAATAGTAGAAAAACAACTTCTAGAAAATATCAAAATTGAGAGAGATTGCAATTACAGTCTACACACACTGATGCAGGATTGCAGATTCCAAAAGGATACATCATGAAAAGAAATTTCACAAAATATGTACATTTTCTTGATGTGATTCTGTGCCATTCTTCCTCTCGGAGGTGGTATCAATCTTGCAGATTAACTGCTACTCACTCAGCTACATCCTCAAAGGGATTGTGGTTCTCTTCATAAATGATTCAGGCAGCAACAGTATACAAACTTAGCTCCTTGATGAGGAAAGAGCAGCTGCTTGATCGTTTGGTTTAGATGAATGCATCTGGCTCCGTTACTCAGTGCTGCTTGTGGTAACCAGACAGAGGGTAGGAGACAAGGAGATAGGTCTCCCAAGTGAGTGCTGTAGCTCACCTCCTTGTTTTGATCACTTCCACAGGCTGAAAACCACAAAGTTTTAACAAGGAGAAAGGACTGACCTCAGAAAAAAAAAAGACCAGCAGTCAGTGATAAAAACAAAGAACAGAGTATGTTTGTGTGTGAGTCTGGACAATTTTTGCCCATCTACCTTTAAAATTTGATACTAAGGAGAGTGCAAAGTGAGGCTGTTTATATACCTTTAGGTGCCAAATCCACATTGCACACCTGAGAAAGAGAAACCGAGACATGCTGCATAGCAGAGCAATAAGGGAATGCAGAAGTGACAAGGAAAAGAGCAGGGGGAAGACAGATGGCAAGGGACCATAACCGAAGAGGGATAAGGATGACCTGTTGCTAGGCTCTGAAGGAGACTAGAATGATCTGTTGACAGCAGAAATAAAGCCTAAGATCTACACCAGAACTGGGAAAAGGTAGTGACTACGGGCTTCGTTGTAAGAATTGACAAGTCTGTCACTTGAACTGTTGCAGCCAAGGAAGACGTATGATATCTGCCATGAGCAAAAGGTATGAGATATGTGCCTGAGGCAAGAACGAATACTGATAGGAAGTGAGGGCGAGGAAAGCAGAGAAAAAACTCCCTTAGTTGCCCTTCACATTGGAACAAATAATCCTGCCAGATTCCCGTTGAAACAAAATCCAGAATAGCTCTGCCTGCTAGAAATGAGGCTCAAAGCAAGATGATCTATATGATAACTATCTCTGCCCTCAATGGGGAGAAGGCATGGGATCAACAAGAGAGTGAGGATTAAAAGATGAATTAATGGAATATGTTATTTGCATCTGAGAAGGATTTCAGATGTCTACTCCTTGAGAGGAATGAATGGGAAACAGTTTTGACACAAGGATTTCCTCATCAACCACAATACCTGGCTAACTTATATACCAGGATCATGTTTCATGTGATTTAAAGTAGATAAACTGAGGAGAAGAACTTGTAAGAGTGAGCTCTGAAATCCATGCTGTCAACACATAAGAGAAAAGTGTAACAGATATGGAAACACTATGGATCAATTAATGCCTGGGAGCAGAAGAAGACAAATGGAGACACTAGAATTTGATAAAGTACGTGCAAGCAAATACCGTAAGACTCAGCAGGTAGTAGAGAAATAGGAAGGGTTGATGAGGATAAAACATAATCCATGATTCAAAGAGGGGGGAAAAATTAAAAATACTTAACTATACAATTAGTCAGTCAGGTACAGGCTCTGGCTGAAAGACAGGTCAAGTCATTCCTATAAAACTAAGGGCAAGCGCAGAAAAAGCTTCTTATATTTGTGTTCTGATTTCAGCTGGGATAGAGTTAACTTTTTTCCCAGTAGCTGCTGTGTTTTTGATTTAGTATGGGATTTGTTTTGTGAAGAATGTTTATATTACATTGATGTTATTTGTTGTTGCTAAAGAGACCAGGGACTTTTTCCAGCTTCCCAGGTTTCATGAATGTGCAGGTGCAAGAAGCTGGGATGGGTATAGCCCATACAGTTGACCCAAACCGGCCAAAGAAAATGTTCCATGCCATAGACATCATGCTCAGTATACATGTGGAATTTGGTGGGTGGGCACTTCCCTCACTCTTTCTCTCAAGGAAAGTTTCAGATGCAAAAAGGGATTTTCACTGCAGTGAAAATATGGTTTAGCAATATCAGAGTAGACCAAGTAGTTGTTTTCCTACCAGATGCAATACTGGTTTGATGCTCCTGGGAGTCTGAACAGACATGCAAAAACTGCTAGCAGTAGTTTACCATAATTACAAAGTAGTCCATATGGGTAACACAGGGAAAAGCAAGGACAGATGCTCTGGGGCCAGAATTTGGACCACCAGAGAGGAAAATGAAGACTAAAACTCCCTGAGAGCAGGACCAACTCCAAGACTGTTATCATATGCAGAGCCAGAGATACAATAGCTATACATGGAAACTTTAGGAAACATGTTTAATTTAAGATCTCCACAAGGAGAGGTCTTTAGCTAAGCTGAAATGTGGAAGACTAGGAGGACTTTTCAAGTAGGGAATTGCCAAGGAGCATGTATTTTGTGGTGATGCATCTTCTTCGACAGAGTCACAAGAGCTCTATATCCTTAAGAAAAGAGTAAAAGAAAAATCAGGAAAACTGGAAATGTTGAATAGTTATAGCATTAAAAAAAAAAACCCAAAGCTACACAAACTTACACATGCTTCTACATAGGCAAAGTAAAAACAAGGTGGTAGAGCCAGAATACCTAGCTTGATGCACAAGTCACACTGGAAACTTAAAGGAAAAACATTATTCCACTGGGATGAGAAGTATGGGGAAAAACTACTGGACAAGTAATTGTAACTATACATTATAAGACTTTATAATTTACACTATAAAGCTTTAATATGAAGTAAAAGTTAACAGAAGATCTGTACCTATGATAACGATAGAACCCTTATGGACTGACATTTTACACCTAACTAGAAAGAGTTGAGTACTGGGGCTCTACTGACTGGACAGTCAGGACAGCAATAGTAACCAACCAAAAGATTTGTGAGGCTATGAAGGCCTCTATGCCATCTTCCTAAAGAAATTTTTAGCCCAGGTGTCACATTACGATTGATGACATAATATATTTTTGTATATTTTAAATGCTTAATAGTTCAGACACTCAGGAACTGCTAACAAGAAGAGTAATGTTTACTATTTGACCAACACATAAACTCAAATTGAAAATACAGCAGAGCCCTTTCGACCTTCACAAGCTCTGAGTCAACATGTAAGCTGAAATAGAAAAAACAAAGCCATATGCTACATTTGTGTTTAACTCGAGATTACTTAACTGACTTTCTTGGACTGGTAGAGTTTTCTAGCTCACAAGCCTAAGATAAAGTCATTTTGACTTTTAGAAGTCTATTTGTAGTACTCCTAAGATTAAGAATTGAATCTTTCTATGAAGCAAGTATATCAGTGTTAGCAGGCAGCATACAGGAAACACACTCTTATGAGTTCCTAGCTATATCTTCTGTAGGAATAAAAAGAAAGAGCATGAACATTAATGAAAGCGTGCATCAGAGCTCATTTGAATAGCTAAACCAAGAATAAATCACAGTAGCCAAAGAACAACACAGTAAGGAGTTCTGCTACATGTTACATCAAATAGAAATATGACAAAGAAGGAGGTGTGATTAGTCATTAAATGGAAAGTGTGCAAGGCCTAATCTGACCTGCTGGTATTATAAACCAGATATCTTACACCTAGCAATTTATACTGCAAGTAAAATGTCAGTTACAGTTTAAACATTTTAGTGGCAAATATTGAATTGGAGCCTGCAGAATAGACAATCCAGCACTTCCCAGTATCATATTTCACAGTTTAATCATCCTTGCTCTCTCAGCTGGAATGTGTCTAGTTTTGGCTTCCAGCTGTTGGTTCTTGTTACACAGCTCCCTGCCGGATTAGAGAGCTCTGTAGTACCCAGTAACTTCTTCCCATTAAGATACTTATCCTTATTGATCACACTACATGTAGATCCTCTTTTGGATGAAACAAACCATATTGTGCTTGTTCTGTCTCTCATTCTGATATTATCAACCTTCATACTGTTTCTGGTGATTTCTTCTGTGTTCTCGATCTTTCAGCTTGCTTCTTTAAATATTAATTGATCTCATCTCATTTTAGCTATCTACAAGCTGGGCATCTAGCCTAGGCAAGTCTGCAAGGTCCCTTTGTAGTCCACAGATGACAGAAGGAAACCCCAGAGAGCAATTTGTCCTTATCTCTCAGACACCTCTCTCAGGATCAGAGAATGACGGTTTGGATGTAACTCTCTCTCCAAGGATCACAGCAGGAATCTAGGCCACCCGGCTGGACTGCACATCCAGGTTTCAGAAGGCTGAATTTCAGTTAAATCAATTCAAGGTGATAGTCACACTCCAGTATCACTTGTTTTCAGTGTTTTAGCATGTACTTCAAAAGGACTGCACACAGTAGTCAAGTCACCTCACTGCTCTTGCTACACACACTTGCCCATCTGTCCCTCTCTGCTGCATCATAGCAGAAAAACTCATTTTGATTTCCTTCATAGTCTGTGACCTCTATATCCTTGCTAGGAACCCTCTTCCAGATTGCAATTTCTCCTTTTGTAATCTATATTTGGACCTAACATCTCCTGGAAAAACAAAGATCACTCTGCGAGCTGTATCACTATTCCCCTTGTAATTATCATGATCTAAATAGTCTCACATCTCAGTTGCACCTATTTAAACTTACTGGTTTTGAGCTTGAATGAAATAATACTGAGCTTTACAGGCAAATGGCATCTTTGATACAAGCTGAAAACTTGCTTTTAAGGATGTAATAACTCAGCACATTCCTTCATAACCAAGACCTATAAACCCAGGTACTTGTATTGATTTCACCCTTCAAAACAACCATAAATTTTGGAAGCCCTAACTTCATTTGGTAATAACACCTTTTTGTGATACACCACCAGCTTGTCTCAGAAGGGAATTCATGAAACGGTCTCAATTCTGAAATGTATGAGATTATAGAGAGAGAAATAACAGTTATTATAGATACATTTATCCCTAAATCTTTGAATTCTCAAGATCCTAGCATAATTAGGCAACAAGATGTTATGAAAAACTGACTGTTGTGAGACAAATCAAGGGAAACCTTACCATAACAACTTAGAGGTGTTCCAAAAGCACTATGAAATACAACAGTGGAACAAGATCTTTGAATTAGTGACCTTACAAACAGTCCACTCTGAGCTAATGTCAATACATTGCAATCATTCTAAAAGCTGCAAATGAGCTTTGCTTCAATTGCTTTTATGTATTACATAGGAGAACATAAGGAATTGTTCTGAAATCAGGAAAAATGTCCAAACAAATAAGGCCTTTATGCATTACATAATATGTGAAAATAAATCAATCTGTATGTTTACTATGCTCTGTAGAAGAAAACTGAAGGATAACAAAAATTATTGAGTTAAAGAAGAAAGAGGAAATCAAGCCGTAAGAAGCGAAATAACAATATATACCAAAGCCTGCAAGGCAGAAGAGAAGCTAAGCAAAGCTACAAGTTGTGTTGTCAGGCAGCAGCCACTACCATGGCTGCACCCAGGAGCACATCTCTTTGTGCAGCAGACACTACCAGCGCTGCAGGCGCTGAGCTTTGCTAGTCCTTGGTTACACAGGGTATTTCTTTGTCAAGAGGTTACACAGGCCTATTAGGAGGAGGGGGCTGGTGTTCCTCCCCTGGGGCAGCTACCAAGAGAGGTTCCAGAGACACGGGAGGTGGCACAGGGAAAAACCACAGCTTGTGCAGAACTGGTCAGCAAGGAGGAACTGGGAGCAGCCAGGCAGGCTGCCCAACATGCGGAGCCTGCGTAGTGGTGCTGCAATGCAAAGTTGCTGAGATAGCTGAAGCCAAGCATAGAAGCAAAGAGTCACCTGCAAAGAGAAAGTGGGCAAGGGGAGAGCTGTATGTAAGTTCTGTTTCTTCCTGTTCCACTTTCTCTACTTGATTTGCATTTTATGTATTTAAAAAATAGTTATGTTTTTAGCTTTTCAATCAGATCATATGGGAGGGGGGAAGCTGAGCTTTAAATCTGCTGGTCTTTGGGGAGATGTTCACTCTAGTAGATGATACAAACATCTGCACTCCAAGGTCTTGGGTACCTCATGGCCTAGCCATGCTGCAGAAGCATTAGTGCAACCCCTAACCCATTCTCACCTCTGAAACAAACTCTGGAAATCAGCCCAAGACTTGCATCTAGCCACTCTGAGCAGAAGGAGAGAAGAGAGCTGTCATATCTTCCTACTTTCTCCTTGCACTGTAAGATTAACCATGTGCCTACCAGGATCCATCCCATTCCCCACCCATATTACTCCAAACAACTCTTGGCTTTGGGGAAGGGAGGCAGCTCTGGTCAGTGATGTGGTTTAGCTGATGGCCCTCAAAACAACAGCACTAGCACAAGCAAGGAGCAGCGCACGGGTAGGACTGAGAAACAAGGGGCAGCAGGAACTCCAATAACCATCCTCCCTGGTGAAGAAAAAGTTTGCAAAGTCATGCCACGAAGTAGAACAGCCTAGAGCAGTCTGACAATCCTGAGATGAATCTGAGGAGTTAGAGGGAGCCCTTTCTTCCCGGAGTTATGATCACAGATAATAATACCACTGCTATGCCTGAGACAGAGCACTGATGTTCATGTAGCAAAATGCAGAAATCAAACAGGTAAGGCAACCTTGTGACAAAAAAAAAAACCCAAAATACACAAAAAAACAAATACAAAACTGAAAGAACAGCAGATTTTAAAAGATACATTATTTAATCTAGAACTATAAATGCAAATGTCTTCATCATAAGTGGGTTCCTGAGCCCTGCAACAACTTAGTCACACCAGTATAGTGTGGCTACCGATAGTATTTTTTGATGAGTCAGCACTCCATCAGCATCTCATGGTCACCTCCCAGCATTAGAAGAAAGACATTTTCATATGCCTTTCTTGCAAAAGAACAGTCTAAAAGTATTCCTCAGCATCCATTCTGCAAGGTATTCAAATTCAGTGATGACCATAAAGTGTTATGAGTTCTTTTTTCAAATTATCAATTTGAAATTAATCAACCGATTTGAAAATATTTCAACTCATTGAATGAATCTAGTGCTTGCAAGATAGAAAAACAATGGCTTTGTAGTGCAAATTAGTTATGTTACAACTAATTTTTGCTGGTTTTTTAAAGAAAAGTAGTAATTTCAAGCTAAAAAATGGAAGTTTGTCTAAAATTCAAATATAAAAAGAACAGAAGGATAGAAAATTAGGTAGGTATTTCTTTCAAGACAACAAGAAGTGATAGTCTTCACAGGTGAAGCCCCATAACACTGCAGTAACTCTGAGTGATCTAGGAAATACATTAATGTTCTCTCAAAGACATTCAGTTCAATCTCTACAATGGATATCGGCACAATGCAGGCTGGGGAGTCAGAAGAGAACATAGGCTTTCACCGGGGAGCTTTAAAGACGGATGAGATGAATCCTCCAAAGAGACAGATTACAGGTTTACTGTTTCAATATTAAAATAAAGCAATGTTTACTATGCTGTGGCAGTGCAGCACCTGGCAAAGTGCCTTTCTGGGACAGAGGACCTGGAACCACCTGATCCAGTAAAATGAGAACAAGTTAAGTCTTGTATTTGGCAAGAAGGACACGAATCCCCTTCAGAAAACGTTTGTTTCTTCCCTCCTTTCATCCACAAAGCCTTACTGGAAAGTGAATGAAGAATGCCAGATTTAAAACTGTCTAAAGTCCATTATCTACTACATTAACTTTTATCAAGTGTTGCAGTAAGGCACAGACTCCGTGAATGGTGTTCCGGAGACCTTTATTGTCCGTCAGCATAAGTCTTTTATAATTTTTCTAAGTTACACGCGAAGTGCACACACCTAATCATCTAATTCGATTGGTAGCAATATACTGTTCACACACCTCAAGCTTCATTTGGATTGGTTATAGATTTTTAGTTGTCTTTACTATTTTTGCCTTTGGTATTTACTTGTTCTAATTGCTGTTTTTTGTTATTGAGCAAGTGGTGTTCAAGGACATAGCTCAAATTCTTCAATATCAGACAGCTGTGCTGCACTCTCTGTTCCCACAATCAAGTTATTAAAACAAACTCTTCATAAAGGTGCCGTATTTCTACTAAGGTTGTAAAGACAGACAAAGTGAAATCCTCCAGCCTCCTCGCAATACAAAAGTATTAATCAAACGAAGCATCACCAAGGCTGTGCTTTGTAGGTATGCCTGTGCTTATTTTAGCAGCAATTTCCCTCTTGCCCATAATCATCTTCCTTAAACTGAAATAACGACGTTCCAGCAGCACAGAGTAAAGATTTGCTACTGTTTATTTTGTCTTTTGTTTTAAGTTACAATCTTTGCTGTCTGCTTTGCATTTCATTGTAGGTTATTATGGCATGGGAGTGAAACTTGTCGGTTGTCAACCTCACAGTGTCAGCAGCCTGGAAATGCTCATGCTGCTAACTAGCAATTACTCACACATCAGCGTTAGATCTGAGGGAGCGCAGGCATCTTTGTGAAGCCTTCAGAACTTCGGTTTCAGCTCCCGGTACACGCTATTAATGACAAACTACAAATCAGGGAAAGAAATGCTTTTTCAAATGCAGGCATTCAGCCTGGGAGATTACCATTCACTTTACTATAGCTCCAATCAAGGAACTTGGGAAAGCGCTGATTTACATGGGACCCTACCAGCATTCCCAACATGCCAGAGGGTACTTGGCCAATCACAAAATCAAAATGTGATTTTTCAGAGAAACATGGTGTGCTGTACCACTGCTCATACATGATGTTTGTATGCAAATGTATGAGATTTCTGCCAGTAGTGACTAATTGCCAAGTCACTCAACTGTAACTCAAATTGTCACTTTTTTCTACCAAGGTGAAGGTTTTATTCCTCACAAGTGAGGTGGGGGTGTTTTCCAAGTATGTTGACAAAAAGACATATTAGCCTATCTTCTGTTGACAGCAAACTTGCAACAGATTTGCTGTCATGTACAATATTTTTACATTTTTCTCACAGACTAGTTCTACATTCTGTAACAAGTCTTATATTGGTCTCATTTTACATCTTTTTGTAGTTAAGCAATAGAAACATTGAATGGTAAGAGTACCACCATTATTCATTTGACTAGAAATATAGGAGTTATCAAAATAAAAATCCACTTTCATGCAGTTTTAGCTTATTGTCATAAGTTACTATGGCAGCAGGCAAAATTATGCACAGTTAAATAAACATTCTTTTTCAATGAGCATAAATTATTTCACTTCATGTAACTTCAAAAGAAAAATAATATCTGCTATTTAGCTAAGCCATACTATTTCTCCTAAATGTTGAGAATTTTTTCCTCAAAAAATCTTACTCCTTGTTAGTCACTCTTTCATTATCACCTCTACAATGTTTTACAGATTATAGTTACCTATCTCCCAGTGGAACTATTTAAAAAAAAATCAGATATGATATAATTTGTAAATATTTTTTTCTTACTTCTTGTTCCTTTGATTACTGATTATACAGTCAAGCATGGTGAAATTTGTCATCCATAATCAGATTAGAGTTAACTATGAATATCAACCATCTTCAAGTACTAAAATATCTACTTTCAGTTAATGAATTATACCAAGTACTTAGACTGATTCTTTTAATCTATGTTTCGTCATGACCACTTGAGGATCATGTGACAGAAAATAAGCCTTGAGATATTTCTTGGCCTAGCTTCGTATCCTAACAGTCATATTCGCTCTCCTCTAGAGAAAAAAAACGATGGGTAAAGAACAGATGAATGTACTTTTCTGACTGTTCACAAGCAAAGCCTGAACTTGAAAGTGTTGTGGAAAATCCACACTGGTGTCTAAGCAAGATTCAAGTCTGAGGACACTCAATGTTCAGCCAGGATAAAAAGCTGCCCAGAAACTCACTCCACAATGCTGCACATGCACTGTTGCAAAAGTCAACCCCATTCCAAGCTCTGCTTGGCAGTGCCGTCTCTTCTTAATGACAACCACGTAAGACTTGGACAGTCATCTGCACATTCTTGGCTAAGAATCCCCTCCTCAACATTAACAATTTAGGAACATATGGGCTCCCTTGTCAGCTTGCACTCATACCCATCTGTTCAGATGGCATGGAGTCTGCCCACAAGTCAGTCAGATGGTTGCTCTAGGGTACACGTGGCATGCAATAAC